>JAJIBD010003816.1:0-288256 GCA_021461705.1 Cryptotis parvus | reverse complement strand
TGAAGTGGAAGTTAATTACTTCAGTGAAAACTGATAATTAATATGAAGTCTGACTTCTGTTTATATGCTCACAACCCTTTCTGTGGCCTATTTAAAATAAAAAACAAAGACATGTTTAAAATGGTCATTTAGTTTTTAAATAATTTTTATTTCATTAGAGAACTATATTTACAAAGTATTGATAGTTGAGTTTTAGGCATATTAAAATATTCATTTATTTGTTCATTTAAAAGAGCAGTGGTGAATTGGAACATGCTCTCTTAAATAGCATTTTAATATTATTATGAAATTAGCTCTGACCGTGTGGGCCCCTTGAGGTCTGTATTAAAATAAAAATGTCACCAGAGTACAAAAGAACATAATAATGGACCAAACATGCCATCTGAAATTTGCTTACTATGGCTTATAATATTAAGTATCAAAACACTAGATCTGGTATTATTTAGATTGTGTAACATGGATTAATAACAACATTGCTGGGCTTCAGGCGTACAGTTTTATAAATCATTATCTGCATATAGTGTTGTATGATCCCCACCAAAAGTCTTGTTTAATCCCCATGACATCACTTGTATCACTTGTCTTCCCATTGTTCATTGATTTGCTCAAGCGGGCACCAGTAACATCTCCATACATCCTGTCGCAAGCTAGTGTAGCCCAAGGGGCATCTGTTTGCACCAGGAACATGAAGAGTCTCAAACCATTCCTTCGGGTCATGGGAATGAGGTCTATAATTGTTACTGGGTTTTGGCATATCAAATACGACAAGGGGAGCTTGCCAGGCTCTGGCAAATCCCCATGACATAATGGTCTCCTTATCCAATTCACCCAACGCTCAACCTGTGGCCCCCATTCTGGTAAGTGCCATTTTGTTCTTGTAATATGAACAACTGTCTTGTTTGTTTCATTTCTATAGCACTATTCATGAAGTCACATGGTATTTTATACCCACCTGACTTATTAACTTATTACCCTCTCGGTCCATCTATCTCATCAGAAATAACAAATGTTGTCTTTGTTAAAAGCTGAACCCTATTTCGTTTCTGCATACAGTCCTACATTGTTTAAAGGTACAAGTCTGGTTAGGTGCCTCTGTCCCTGTGAGCACTGCTGGCTCTCCCAGTGATTTACTGATCATGAGACATCCAAGAGAGAGGGGTGGGTTCGGGCCCTGGTCCACCACCCAAATAGAACCTCGGAAGAAGCCAGAGGAACCCCCGCACCATGATGGCAGCCATTTTCAACATCCGGATTCCACAGCTCGTCAGAGCTCCACCCAAGAGAGAAGCCAAACTCAAGGCCGGCTTGGCCGGAACCCACTCTAGAGAGAAGCCTATTTCACAGACACAGACGAAGCTGCTACCAGCTCTCCCCATTGTGCGTGGCTACTTTGCAGCCACACGTACACCAGTAAATGCAAAAACTAAAAGCACCTGCACAACAGAGCCTGGCAAGCTCCCGTGTCGTATTTGACATGCCAAAAACAGTAACAATGATCGACCTCATTCCCGTGACCTGAAGGAATGGTTTGAGGTTCTTCATATTCCTGGAACAAGCAGAGGTCCTTGGGCTATACTAGCATGCAACAGGGACAAATGGAGATGTTACTGGGCCCTGCTCGAGCAAATTGATGAACATGGGAAGACAAGTGGTACAAGTGATTGTTAAAGCTGAATTGTATTTCGTTTCTTATACAGTCCTACATTGTTTAAAGATGCAGGTCTGTGCAGGCATATGCCTGGTTAGGTGCTTCTGTCACGGTGAGCATGTCACAGGGAGGAATGATACAAGTCTAGATGTAAACCTGCAATGTACCTAGACTGTGTGACAGACAGGACCGTCCAGCAGGTGTGCTCTGTGGCTGATAAAGCATCATCCAGCGATGTGTGTTGAATTTATGGCATGTATTTTTCACTCATTTATCAGTCAGTGGGCTCTTAGATATTTCCAGGTCTTGACTATTGAAAATAAGGCTGCATTGATCATAGGGGTGCATAGGTCTTTTTGAGTGATCTATGTGCCCTGATCAGGGGAGGGATATCTGGATCATATAGTACATGGTCTTTATTTTATGAAACATCGCTCTACTGTTCTTCACAATGCTGGTTCCAATTTGCATCTCCACTAAGGGCATACAATGGTTTCCTTTCCTCTACATTCTCCCCCAAAAAGTGACATGTGTTGTTTCTCCTCTCTTTGATGAGTCGTTCCGATAGGTGATATCAAGGTGATTCATCATTGTCCTGATCCATCCTTCCCAAAGTATGTGATGATGAACATGTTTTCTTGTGTCTGTTGACCATCTTTATGTCTTCTTTGGAGCGGTGTCTAGTAGACCCACTTTCTGTTTATTTATTTTAAAGTTGTGGAGCCCACATCTGCTGGTTCTCCAAGGGAGCACTTGGTGTCAAACCCAGGCTCTCACACAAGCAAGGCTGTGCTCCTTCACTTGAGCCGCATCCCTGGAGTCCTTGATATAATTTTGTTGTTTAGGCCAGAACAAAAGACCCTGAGGTGTATGTTCAAGGCTTACTCCTGGCTTTGTACTCAGGGATCACTCCTGGTGGGATTTGGGGGATCGTAGGAGGTGCCGGGATTGAACCTGTGTCTGCCACGTGTATGCCAAACATCCTACCTGCCGTGTTATCACTCCCCACAGCCCCTGCCATGTTTGATATCAGGCCATGTTTTTCTGCTGTTGTGTTCTATGAGCGACAAGCATATTTTGCTTGTTAACCCTGCTAAAGGATTTGTGACTCCTATCCAGCAGGGCTTCTTTTTATTTTGATGATGGTTTCCTCTCTAGGCAGCATTTTGGTTTTTGATATAATTCCATTTGCTTTTTGTTGCTGCTGTTGCTTTTGGTATCTTTGTTGCTGGAAATGATTCCAGAAAGACATCGATCACTTGATATCTTGTTATTCGTCGATCTGCTCGAGTGGGCGCCAGTAACGTTTCCATTTGACCCTATCACATGCCAGTGTAGCCCAATGGCATCTGCTTGCTCTTCCAGGAATACGAAGAGCCTCAAACTGTGTGTTCAGGGTCTTGAAGAAGTCTGACCATCTTGTAGGTGGGCGGCCATGTGATCTTTTGGCGTCCTATGGGATCCAGTGAGTAACGGCTCTAGTCCAGAGGTTGTCTCCAAGTGGCATTACAGGTCCAGCCCATCCGATTTTCGGTGCCTTGGCAAACGAGACAACATCCCTGACTCTCAATCATCGATGGAGATCGAACTCCGGATTCCTTCTCTCACTTGAGTGAGGCGTGATATTCCAAGCATAGCTCTTTCGATTCCTCTCTGGGAGACCTGAATAGCATTCTAATCCTGCTTTTATAGGGCCCAGGTCTCTGAGGCATATGTTAATGCAGGGAGAAGCGGTGGAGTCAAAGAGATGTGCCCGGAGCCAGAAGTTCTTTGTCCTTTTGGCTATTTCTTCGATGCTCTTGAAGGCATTCCATGCCACTCTCTTCTCCTCCTGCGCAGCTCAGGTTTTAGGTCGTTTATCATGTTGACTTCTCGACCTAGGTACACATAACTGCTGCATTCAGAGATGTTTGTTCCATTGAGAGTGAATGGGGCCTCTGGAACTAGTTCATTTTTCATGAACATTCTTTTGTTGAGACTCAGCTGTAGACCTATCTTTCCACATTCTCGGTTGAAGTCAGCCAGCATTTGTGCCGCTTGGCTACTGTTTTGTGTTATTAGAACGATGTTATCAGCGAAGCGGAGGTGGTGTAGTTGCCGACTGTCTATCTTCACTCCCACAAAGACATTATCATGAACAATACTGCAGCATACATGGCCTGTGTTTTCTTTTACATGGACGGGTATAACACTGAATCTTATGAGCTAAGAAATGTGTTATAAATATTGCTGTGCAGGAAGGATTCCTCTAAATATGTGTGTGACTGATAGACTGAATATGTGTGTGGCGTGTAGGGGGTCCACGTTACAGTCCCAGAACCACATGGGCCCTTAAGCACTGGCAGGAAAAATTCCCAAGCACAGTAGCTGGAAGCAGTTTTTCTTATTTTTATCTTCATTTGCCATCCTGAGGAGACCAAGAGACTTGGTAACCTGTTCATTTGCTGTATCATTCAGTCCAGAAAGCAGCTTCTGAGGTTTACCTGAAGAGTTGTGCATGCTGTGTGCAGATTTTATATTCATTATTATGGAAAAGAAGCTTCAGGAAACAGGGGAGAAGGACTAGGAGGTGAAAGAGGAACCCTCTCTGCAGTTTCTCTGTAAGCTTGTTACCACACATATAGTTATATGTTTTGTTTTTATTTTGATCCAATATGCAACCAAGTATGGTTTGTCACATTAAATATTAATTTAGGAAAAATAGTCATTTTAATAATGTTGAGTTATATACGCAAAGGACAGATTAGGGTTTCCCATTTGTTCAACTCCTTTTTTATATGAAGACAGAGTTTAAAGACTTTTGTCTAGATTTTTTTTTCCATATTTTATTTTAGTTAATTCTAAATCTTTGTCTGCTGTTGCCAGTATAAATGAAACTTTACTTTTTATGCTTTTTTGTCTTGTGTATAAGAAAACTACTGACTGGGGAAGAATAATTTTTGAACCCAATTACCTTTTTTGAATTCTATTGTTATTCATAATCATTTTGAGTTGATTTGCTTGTATTTCTGTATTCTCATGTCTGACAGTATATCACCTACAAAAAATGACAGGTTTGCCTACTTATTTTCAATTTTATTCTTTTTGACTGTGGAATAACATGGTGAATTCTTCTAGAATACTCATGCCTATTTTATTTAAAAGTTTCTATTTTATTCAGGGGGCACCTCCAACTGAACTCAGGGTTTCAAGACCAGAGGGGCTTGGGCTACACAGAGGTACTTAATAGTGCGAGGTCACAAGACATGTGTTCTACTACTTAGGTCCCAGCCCTGTGCCTTAATTTTTGTTGGAAATTTTTTAATTTTGTTTTGTTTTTATTTGGGGGCCACACCTGGTGGTGTTCAGGGTTACTGCTGGCTCTGCAATCAGGAGTCAATCCTAGCCAGATTGGGGGACCACATGGGATTTTGGGGAACAAATCTGGGACAGCTGTGTGTGAAGCAAGCACCTTACCCACTGTACTATCGCTCCAGCCCCATTTTTAAAATTAAAAAAATTTATTATACTACCATGAGATAAACAATTACAAAGGTGTTCTTGGTAATACAGTATTCCAGCACCCATCCCTCCACCAGTGCCCCATTACCACCACCAATGTACCCACACTCCCTCCCATTCTCCTCCAGGCTACCACTATAGCAGGCACCCCCTCTTTTCTCTCTCTCTCTTCCACTCTCTCGCTGTCTCTGTCTCTGTATCACTCTCCCTCTTCTTTCACACATTGCGGCTAGCCCTGCAGACATTTAGGGTTTATCATGTAAGTCTCTTTGTGTATATTCAATGGTGAGTTCTAGTCTGACAATACCATTTCCCACACTTAGTAGAACACTGGTATATATTTATATCCCATTAATGTATGCAGTCATTCTATATCTGTCCTCTTCCTTCTGACTAATTTCACTCAGCATGATAGTTTCCATGTCCATCCATTCGCAGATAAATTTCATCTTTTCTGACAGCTGCATAGTATTCCATTGTGTAGATGTACCATAGTTTCTTTAGCCAGTCTTTTGTTCTCGGGCACTTAGGTTGTTTCCAGATTCTAACTATCATGAATAGCGCTGCGACAAATAAAGTACAGATAGTGTTTATGCTATGTGTTTTTGGGTCTCCAGGGTATATTCCCAGGAGTGGTATTGCTGGCTCAAATGAGAGCTCAATATCTAGTTTTTTGGAGGAATGTCCGTATTGTTTTCCCAAAAGGGCTGGACCAATGGGCACTCCCACCAATAGTGGATGAGAGTCCCGTTTTCCCCACATCCATGCCAGCACCGGTTGTTCTTGCTGATTTGAATGCGGACCAGTCTCTGTGGTGTGAGATGGTACCTCATTGTTGTTTGGATTTGCATCTCCCTGATGATTAAAGATGAAGAGCTTTTTTTCAGATGCCTTTTGGCCATTCAAATTTCTTCTTTTTTGAAAGCTTCTGTTCATTTCTTCTCCCCATTTTTTGATGGGGTTGGCTGTTTTCTTCTTGTAAAGTGCTACCAGTGCCTGATATATCTCCAGCCCCATTGCTGGTAATTTTATTTTCCGGTATCACGACAAATACTCTCATGATTTCAGGGCTTGGTCATATGAATTTCATTTTTGAAACAGAATTATGATGGTCCACATCTACCCTCCTTATCTTCTACTGACTGGCACTACTGTTTCCGGTGAGTTCCCTCTTTTAATGTACTTACTTCTCAATTATTCTTATTTAGAACGTTTGCATTCTAAATGCTTTTTTTGCTTTTTTTGGGTCACACCCTGAGCATTTCTGGGTGTGACCCAAAAAAAAAAACAAAAAAAAAAAACCCCACACAAAACATGTTAGAATTGTTAAGGAGCTTAAAAACTTTGCCAGGTACAAGAGTAACCTACTAACACCAGTAGCACTGCCTGTGCCAAGCATAAGGAACTAGAAATAGAGTGAAATGAAGGTATTATTTTTTGTCACACCCGGCAATGCTCAGGGGTTACTCCTGGCTCTGCACTCAGGAATTACTCCTGGTGGTGCTCAGGGGACCATATGAGATGCTGGGGATCAAACCCAGATCGTCCGCTTGCAAATAAAATGCCCTACCCGCTGTGCTATATCGCTCTGGCCCCAAAATGAAGATATTGTTCACAAAATTGAAAGCATCTAATTCTCTGGGACTTAACAAAAACAAACATACAAGGTGACTCTGAAGAAATATTAAACCTCTACAAGAGGCATCAACAAAAGGGGAGACGTTCTATACTCGCAGGTTAGAAATTTTAACTGTGTCAAGGATTCTATTCCGACAACCTCATCTTAAAATTCAAGATAACCCCCCACCCCCAATTCCAAGTGGAATCTCTGGAGAAGGGATTGAAAACAATCGTTTTCAAGTTTATAGAGGAAAAAAGGTCCACATAGCTTAGCTAGTCTTTATAAAGAGGAAGGAAGGCATTGATTAGTCTGCTGATGGAGAGACACTGCAATCTAATAAGGAAGTTAACACAGTCACCGACAAATGGGTCAATGGAGAAGAGTGGCCAAAGGACAGGATTCATCACTAATATATCACGGGGAGAAACTGCCTTGCAAATTCTAACACAGTCGAAGGAAGGTGCAAACTCATCAGGAACCAAAGACTTGTGGGCCCTCTGTTCAGCCAGCCTGAGGCAGAAGCTGGCGAGGCCCACAGGCGGTGCAGGTGGGCTTCAGGAGGGGGTGGCTCCAGATGGCGTGGGTGGCGCTACCATCTTATTCCCCTTCAAACACATGGAATCTCCTCACAGTTTACGTTCCAGCATCCCTGTTCCTGAGTCATATCCACATAAACAGTCTCACATCACTCCATGAAAGGGCTGCACGGGCGGTCATGGGAAACTGCCATGTCTCTGGTGCTGAAAAGTAGAGCTGGAAGGATTGTAGTAAGCATGTAAAGTATTGTTTTTCTGAGGGAGTACCCAGAGTGTGATTGCACGGTTGTGGACTGTACAATACATCTATCTTCAATTTCATTATTGTATATTTTTGGTTTCTAGGTCACATCCACTGTTCTCAGGGCTTTCTCCTGCTGTGCTCAGAGGACCTTATAGGGGGATCCAACGCAGGCTATGCTGCGAGCAAACACCAGTCCCGCTCTACTATCTCTCTGGTCTAAGAGTATCTTTTCTTTTATTCACTTTTTATTGTTTTATTTTTGTTTCTGGGTCGCATCGGTAATGCTCAGGACCTACTCCCAGCTCTGCACTGAGGGATCACTCCTGGCCATGCTCAGGGGACAACAGGCCCCAGAGACCAAACCCAGGCTGACTGCATGCAAGACAAGAGTCCTCTGAGCTGGACTATCTCTGGCCCCAAGCATGGTTAATGGTAATGATAGATGATAAATGATGATTTTGAGAAACTCTTAGGCTCATTTTCAGGGTAGTATACTTCCACTAGAAATATATGCTTGCTTTACACTTGTCAACACTTGGTTATTATTAGACTTAAATTTTTAGTTATTCTAACAATATGATATTTTAACAATATAACTCATATTGCTATTCTAACTCTATGGCTGTCTTATGCTACTAAACTTTAATTTGCATTTTCCCAATGGCTAATGAGGTAGAACATCTTACTGAATTTGTTTGCTCTTCTTGTGATCTGCACTGGAGAATGAAGATTTATTGAAGTCTTTCACCCGTTTTCTAAGCAGATTGTTTTCTTACTGTTGAGTTTGAATGTTCTTTACCTATTGGTACATGAGTCTTTTGCTGGGTATGTGCAGATACTTTCTTCCAAGAAGTCTTTCTATTATTAATTTATGGCTATTTTACCAGTTCAGGCCAAACTGTTTAATTGGAAAGTAGTTAGCAGACCACCAGAAAGGGAACGAAACTGAGTCACGTCCCAGGGCGCAGCAGGAGGAAGTGGGGGAGGCAGAGGGGGTGTATGTCGACAGGACAGAGCCTTCAGCTGATTTTTGACATAGGCAGGACTCGGGGAGGGAAAAAAGTCTATGACTACAGCAACCTTTGGGATATCAATTAGGGGCTGTAAAATGGTGAGAGTCCCAAAGTGCAAAAAATAGCAGAGCACTTCCCAGGCGTTATCTTCCAACCCCAGCATGGGGTGATGCAACGTGCCCCTGTCTGGGACCCGCTCAAAGGTGGCCTCTTGCGGAGGCTAAAGGTCCCGTCCTCTGCTGCTGCGTGGCAAAAGGTTTCCTAACTCCTGAGAAGGGCCATAAATGACAGTGTGGTCAAGGTTGGGCTGATAAATGGCGTGGAGTTCTGGCTATGAATTCTCTGACTTGCACCGTCCAGGTCTGACCGGTTCCCAAAGTCTCTGGATTCTTGCTCTGTTTTGCTGCCTCTCATGCGGTCCCATCCCTCTTGCTGCCCGGCCTTCTCCTGACCCTTCCCAACACTCTGAGCACCTCAGATCAGGCTCTGGAGCTGCATCATTTGCACACTCTTCTCAGCGCCCCCTTGGTGATGGAGGGGCCCACAGTGGCTTCCGGTGGGGCAAGGTGGGCAGAGGCAGCGAGCTGAGATGGAGCATGCTGGGTGTCCCTCGGCAGCCCCGGTGGAGACTGATCCGGGAGCCCTGCGTGTCCCTCGGTAGCCCGGGTGGGAGACCGCCCGGGAGCCCCGGGTGGAGACCATCTGGGAGCTAAAAAAGAGCCTCTGGGCCACACACGTTGCAGCTTCTCCGCCTCCTGGGGTGGGGTGGGGGGGCTTCTCGGTGGGTGGACCCAGGAAAAGCACTTGCCCGCCAAGCTCTGATCTAACGAAACGAAACGTTCTCCAGGCTCCTCCACCTGTGAGTGCCCAAAGGTGTTTAGAACTAGCGCTAGATGGAGTATCTGCAGGATCATCTATTTAAAATCTGTTTTTAAAGCTAGTTTTTTAAAACCTTTTTTTAAATCCTGGTGTATTTCGCCAGGATTTACACAAACAGTCCAGGTAACTGAATGAAACCATCTTCATCAGAAACACACATCCTGCCTCTAGGCAGCTTCTGGCATCGGATTCATGGCTACTGTGGGGAATGTGGGGGCTGCCCCGACTGTGCTCGGGCTTCCTCCTGGGCTCTGAGCTCAGGGATTACTTCTCTTGGGACTAGAGGGTCCATACGTGGTGCTGGGCGCAGGGTGGAGCTGGCCCGATGCATGCAAGGCCAGAGACTTACCCTCTCTGGACTCCCTCATTCAGTATTTGCCCGTCCTTCTCCCCAGCAAATGAGTGAGCAGCAAATCCCAGGCAGCCAGCCCTGAGATATTTCAGGGTGCATCAATGTTCAAATCAAACATTATCACTTCTCTTGTATCACTTGTCTTCCTGTTGATCATCGATTTGCTCGAGTGGGCACCAGTAACATCTCCATACGCCCTGTCACGTGCAGTGTAGCCCAAGGGCATCTGCTCACTCCAGGAAAATAAGGAACCCCAACCCATCCCTTCAGGTTATGGGAATGAGGTCTATAATTCGACACGGGTAGCTTGCCAGGCTCTGCCGTGCGGGTGGTATACTCGGTAGTAGGCTCTCTTCTCGGGCATTTACTGACGAACTACATAGCTGCAAAGCAAAGGGAGAGATCAACTTTTCTCTTGGGTGGAGCTCTGACGAGCTGTGGAGTCTGGATGTTGAAAATGGCAGCCTTCATGGTGTAGGGGTTCCTCTGGCTTCTTGAGAGGCTCTATTGGGAAATTTTCTATACTTTATTTTTGATTTCCCAATAAAAAATTCAGTGTACAAAATTTCTCGATGATCTTATGTGCCTTTGGTTGGCTCTCAGTTTATTGTTTCGATGGACATTTGTTCAAATTAGGATTAAAATAAAGACCACCAGGGACAATCCATTGCTGGGCCCCATTCCTCTCAGCTTCCCTTTCTGTTTCTTTTCTGTTGCTGCTGTTCCTCTCCTTGCCACTAGTTTGTCGAAGAAACGAGGTTGCAGTAAAAGGTGAGGGTTTCCGCCAGCCGGAGAAAGCAGGGGCGGGCATGGCCCGGGGTGGTGGTGTTCAGTCTCTCTGGAACCAAACCCAACTATTAAGACCCTCTGATTACAGCCCATCTCATCTCGTGAGAAATAAAATTCCATCCAGCTCCATTCGTCGGTAAGAAGCTTCAGAGCATCTCCTACTCAGGGCTGGTGTAAGACCCTTAGAGTGTCTCCTACTCAGGGCTGGTGTAAGAACCTTAGAGCGTCTCCTACTCAGGGCTGGTGTAAGACCCTTAGGGCGTCTCCTACTCAGGGCTGGTGTAAGACCCTTAGAGCGTCTCCTACTCAGGGCTGGTGTAAGACCCTTAGGAGATCTCCTACTCAGGGCTGGTGTAAGACCCTTAGGGCGTCTCCTACTCAGGGCTGGTGTAAGACCCTTAGAGCGTCTCCTACTCAGGGCTGGTGTAAGACTCTTAGGGCGTCTCCCTACTCAGGGCTGGTGTAAGAACCTTAGAGGGTCTCCTACTCAGGGCTGGTGTAAGACCCTTAGAGCGTCTCCTACTCAGGGCTGGTGTAAGAACCTTAGAGCGTCTCCTACTCAGGGCTGATGTACGACCCTTAGAGCGTCTCCTACTCAGGGCTGGTGTAAGACCCTTAGAGCGTCTCCTACTCAGGGCTGGTGTAAGACCCTTAGAGCGTCTCCTACTCAGGGCTGGTGTAAGACCCTTAGGCGTCTCCTACACAGGGCTGGTGTAAGACCCTTAGGGCGTCTCCTACTCAGGGCTGGTGTAAGAACCTTAGGGCGTCTCCTACTCAGGGCTGGTGTAAGACCCTTAGAGCGTCTCCTACTCAGGGCTGGTGTAAGACCCTTAGAGCGTCTCCTACTCAGGGCTGGTTTAAGACCCTTAGAGCGTCTTCTACTCAGGGCTGATGTAAGACCTTTAGAGCGTCACCTACTCAGGGCTGGTGTAAGAACCTTAGGGCATCTCCTACTCAGGGCTGGTATAGACCCTTAGGGCGTCTCCTACTCAGGGCTGGTGTAGACCCTTAGAGCGCCTACTCAGGGCTGGTGTAGACCCTTAGAGCGCCTCCTACTCAGGGCTGGTGTAAGACCCTTAGAGCGCCTCCTACTCAGGGCTGGTGTAAGACCCTTAGAGCGTCTCCTACTCAGGGCTGGTGTAAGACCCTTAGAGCGTCTCCTAATCCTACTCCTACTAGCCCCGGGGGCTGTATCTGACCCACAGAACCATGGGGCCTAGGGCTGGCACATGCCGGGACAGTCACATATGCCCCTTGTCAGCGGCCTGGGACACATCTACCTGGTGATGTTATAAATACCCAAATCGCCCTTGACAGAAGAAAGCTTCCTCCCGGTGCCAGAGTCATAGTACAGCAGGGAGAGCTTTTTCCCCTTGCATGCAGCCAACCCGGGTTCGATTCCCGGCATCCTTTACGGTCCCCTGAGCACCGCCAGGAGTAATTCCTGAGTGCAGAGCCAGGAGTAACCCCTGAGCATGGCTGTTGTTCAACAAAACAAAATAAAACAAAAGCAAAACAAAAACAGAAACGAAAGCTTCTTTGGCCTTGTTGTTAAGTGGTCCATGCAGAGTTAGGGGTTGGGTTTTTTTTTTTTTTTTTTTTTTTTTTTGGGTCACACCCGGCAATGCTCAGGGGTTACTCCTGGCTCTGTACTCAGGAATTACTCCTGGCGGTGCGCGGGGACCATAGGGGACGCCGGGATTGAACCCGGGCCGGCACAGGCTGGCCACTGCAAGGCAAACACCCTACCCGCGGGGCTATCGCCTCCGGCCCCAGGGGTTGGGTTTTGTAAGGAGGAGCCAAGCTTCCAGCACAGAACACGCCACCTGGTCTTTCTTCATGCGTAAGAGAAGGCAGCTCAGGCCAGGCTGTACCCAACCGAGGTCCCCAGGGCTTCCCTCCGCAGGCACGTGCTGAACTCCTCCCTGAGCAGCCTTCCCAGGACCTGCCTCCAGAGTGTCACTGGAAAGTGGCACAGGGGCTCTTGGAAGTGCTTCGCCAACAGCCGTGACTGTTTTTATTGGGCTGCTTTGTTTAAAGGGGGGGAGACAAAGCCTGGGACAGGCTCTGGTAACAGACGCCGCTACGGGGAGGACTGGGGCGGGCTGGGAAAGTGTTTCATGCAGGGTACAGGAGGGCTGACCAGGGAGGGGGCTGCTGGGCTTCACGTCCACGCTGCTCGCTGCTGGAGGCTGGGATGGCCGTGGCGCAGGCCTCAGCGCACCTTCTTGAACACCTGCTTGCAGACGACGCCCTGTACTCTCATCTCCTGAAACGGAAGGGGGTGGTCAGTGACCGGAGCAACAGCACACTTGGGGGTCCAGGGGCAGGAAGCCAGAAATACCCAGTGGCTGTGAGGGTCCCCAGAGCTGCTCTGACCAGACTGAGCCTTTGCATGCTGCTTGAGTGGACCATGGCCAGGCTGTGCTGTGCCCCTGGACAGAGCTGATGGGCAGCAGAGGGGGCTCAGAGCAGACCACAGGCCCCTCTGGGGCTTCTCCCTGCCCCCTCCTCATGGGGCCAGTGGGTTTAGGAACCTTAGTTCTGAGCCCAGAATAGTTTGTGCGAACAGACACAGGGGCGCCATGGGGGGGGGGGTGGGTCAGCTGAAGTCGAGGATGCGGACCTTGTGCCCACGTCCACACCGAGTTAGGGCCATAGGTCCTGTGTCAGTGTTGGCATCTGCGGGTCAGGAGTCAGGGCCCAGGGGTCACTCCTGGCTCTGTGCTTGGGGCCGCCCCTGGTGGTGCTGAGGGAAGCATGTGGGAGTGTGTGGCCCCGCTCGAGGGCCCTTCCCTCCCTGCACACACATTGGCCTTTTCAGTTGTGGGTGGATCAACTTTGGAGCCCAGGGACGGTCACATCCAGGAGGCCTGTGGCTCCCAGGCTGACCCTCTGGAGGGGGACCCCCACAAGTGTTAAACTAAAGGCCCGGGCTTAGTTTAGAGACACGCCGTGCTCTCCCCTCACGGATGCAGGAGTCAGTGGTAATGGGTCTCAGCAGAGCGGCCTGTGACGCGGCTGCACCCCTGACCCAACACCCCAGAGGCTGACCTTCACAGAACCTGGGGAAGGGTGGGGGGGGCTCTGAGCAGACGTGGGAACCCAGGGCTGGGTGTTCCAAGGGCACCACAGGGTGTTGGGGTCCTCAGGCCGGCGGGGGTTTACCAGACAGGTGCAAGCCAGGTGCCGCTGACCCGTGGGCGAGGCCCCTCAGCTGGGACGGTTCCTCGCTCACCTCCAAGAGAGAAGCTTCGAGGATCCCCTGCACTCTAGACTGACCCTTGCCCGAGTCCATCATGTTACTTTTTAGGGGTCACCTGGACAGCCTCCACCCCCAAACTCCCGAGTCACCCCAGCACCTGCCCAGAGGGCTGCTGAGAAGAGAAAGTGATCAGGGATGCAGAGGGGCCTGGCTCAGGGCCTGAGGCGTTAGCGGGCGCACCTCCTCCCTCTGACTGGACTCTGCGTTGCCTGAGGCGTTAGTGGGTGCACCTCCCTCCCTCTGACTGGACTCTGCGTTGCCTGAGGCGTTAGCGGGCACACCTCCTCCCTCTGACTGGGCACTGGGTCGTCTGAAGTTAGTGGACGCACCTCTCTGTGACTGGACTCTTGGTTGCCTGAGGCGTTAGAGGGCGCACCTCCTCCATCTGACTGGACTCTGGGTCGCCTGACACATTAGTGGGCGCACCTCCTCCCTCTGACTGGACTCTGGGTCGCCTGAGGCGTTAGCGGCGCACCTCCTCCCTCTGACTGAACTCTTGGTCGCCTGAGGCGTTAGCGGGCGCACCTCCTCCCTCTGACTGGACTCTTGGTCACCTGAGGCGTTAGCAGGCATACCTCTTCCCTCTGACTGGACTCTGGGTCGCCTGTGGCGTAGCAGGCATACCTCCTCCCTCTGACTGGACTCTTGGTCACCTGAGGCGTTAGCGGGCACACCTCCTCCCTCTGACTGGACTCTGGTTCGCCTGAGGCGTTAGTGGGCACACCTCCTCCCTCTGACTGGACTCTGGGTCGCCTGAGGCGTTAGTGGGCGCACCTCCTCCCTCTGACTGGACTCTGGGTCGCCTGAGGCGTTAGTGGGCGCACCTCCTCCCTCTGACTGGACTCTGGGTCGCCTGAGGCGTTAGTGGGCGCACCTCCTCCCTCTGACTGGACTCTTGGTCACCTGAGGCGTTAGCGGGTGCACCTCCTCCCTCTGACTGGACTCTGGGTCGCCTGAGGCCCCAGAAGTCCCTGCTTGGTTTTTCTTTTTTACTCTTATAGCTTTATTTGGGTCACACCCGCGATGCTCTGGGTTTCTCCTGGCTCTGCACTCAGGAATGACTCCTGGCGGTGCTCGGGGACCATATGGGATGCCGGGGATTGAGCCGGGTTGCGCATGTGCAGGGCAAATGCCCTCCCGCTGTGCGACTGCTCTGGCTCCAGTGCTCTGGTTTTCAAGCCCTTCAAGCCCTCTGGGAAGCGAACACCCCAAAGCAGAGCAGGGGGCGCTCTCCCATGCCCCCAGCCTCTGGGCCCAGCCGCCCCTCAAGCGCCAGGAACCTACCAGGTGCAACTCGTCCCCCTCAATCCACTGTGTCCAGCCGCGTCCCTCCTTCTCGCCCTTCTGCGCACTGCAGCTTGTCCCCTTCCCAGCTGACCGTGGTCTGTGGAGGAAAGCAGTGTCCCTCTGAGCCGCAGCCCTGGGGGGCAGGGGCAGCCCCAGCCCCGACCAGCGGGCGCAGACCCAGACCTAAGCTGGGCCCGGGTCCTCGCTCTCACCAAGCACAGAAACCAGCTTTCAGACGTTCATAATCCTTCGTTCATAATCCTTTGGGAATGCCATCGGGAAGGGGCTGAGAACTGGGCTAGGGGCAGAGGGTGCCTTCTGGGGTGAGCCGCGGGGTGCCCAGGTTTCCCCAGCGGGCTTCACTGCTGCCTCCAGCCGACCCGCTTGGGGCTCCCCCTCCTCCATCCTCAGCCCCAAGAGCAGCAGGAGGGAAAACAGCCGGTGGGGCCTCACCCAGGGTCCAGGGCCTCGGGATGTGCTGGGCCCTCCCTTGACAGCAGCCCTGCGAGGGCCACTAGCAGTGGACGGACCTGGAGGGCACAGCTGTTTCCCCAAGGGGAGGTATTGGGAGGCTCCAGGGACTGGGGGGATGGGGGGGTCTCAGAACTGAAGCGGGCAAAGGAGACCGCGCCTGCGGGGGGCAGAAATCAGAGCTGGGATTCTGAGAGTTGGGCCGGGTGTTCATGGTCTACACAGGCGGAGGGGCTGGGATTTCTGAGAGTTGGGTCAGGTGCTCGTGGTCTACACAGGCGGAGGGGCTGGGATTCTGAGAGTTGGGCCCAGGTGTTGGTGGTCTACACAGGCGGAGGGGGCTGGTATTTCTGAGAGTTGGGAGTCAGGTGTTCATGGTCTACACAGGCGGAGGGGCTGGGATTTCTGAGAGTTGGGGGTCAGGTGTTCATGGTCTACACAGGCGGAGGGGCTGGGATTCTGAGAGTTGGGGGCCAGGTGTTCGTGGTCTACACAGGCGGAGGGGCTGGCTGTACACAGGCTCCAGGGCTGCCCCCGTGCCCACCCCTGCCCTTCCAACCAGCCTCAAAGGGGGTAGCTCCACATTGGGGCATTGTCTCTCTGCACTGAGAAGTCCGGTCCGCCCCTTGTTCACTGTAACTGACCCTGCTGAGCACGCCCACCCCTCCAGACGCCTGGGGGTCGGGGCAGGCACACCCCCCGGAAAGGCCTCAGACCCCAACTTCCCAGCCTGCTCGGCTGAGTCAGTTGAGTCAACAGTGAGAGGATCTGGAGAAAGGGGAGGGGAGCCCCCGCTTGGCTTTCCCCAGCCCCAGACCCCCTCTGGGCTTGGTCACTGGCGCCCTCTACTGTTGGGACAACGCACTGCCATGAACACCCCCTTCCCCACTCCAGGGGTGCAGATGGGGCAGTCCCAAGCCAGAGAGAAGGCGCCGCCTCCTGCTCGGACCATGGGCAGCAAATGTCTCATTAAATAGCCTCAGAATAAGGCCACCCATGACCTTGCTTGACCACTTGACATCCCGTTATTCGTCGATTTGCTCGAGCGGGCGCCAGTAACATTTCCATTTGACCCTATCACGTGCCAGTGTAGCCCAATGGCATCTGGTTGCTTCAGGAATATGAAGAGCCTCAAACCATTCCTTCAGGGTCTTGACGAAGAAGTCTGACCATCTTGTAGGTGGGCGGCCACGTGATCTTATGACCTTGGCTACAGGCAGAAAATGTCCATGTACTGGGCACTTGGTTTGAGCCCAGCGTGAAGGGCAGTGGCGGCCGGGCAGGAAACCGGGTCCATCTGGGTTTCAAGGAGCTGGTGAGGGGATCTTGCTTCCATACCAAGCCGTTTCTCTTCCCGTGTTTACCCTGTGGCTCTGCTCGCACCCGTGAGCCCTGGGCACACACTCTGCAGGCCTCTGTCGCTCCCGGGCCCCTCTCCCCAGCCCTCTCCCCTCGGCCCACTCACACACCCGGAAGTGCAGAGAACCCAAACGCCCTAGAAGGTGCTTCTCAGGCTGGGTCTGGTGCCTCTCACTCCAGCCGAGTATCTTTAACTTGACGATAGTGTATATTCTACATGTCTTTCTGTTGCTGAAAAAGTCACGATTGCATGCTTGGTCCTTTTGAAACATTCAAAATCCTTCAGGAATTCCACTGAGAAGGGGCGAAATCGGGGGTGGGGGCCCTACAGGAGGGGCTGAGAACTGGGCTGGGGTGACTTCTGAGGGTGAGGCCCAGGGCTAGGATGGACTCTTCCACCCCAATATTCCCCACGCATGCTTTTGGCTGCTACATAACGTTCAGGGAAGGGCCACACTGTGAGGCTCGGTGGAAGAAAAACAAGGGGGGCTTGTAAGTCAGCATCTTAGATGACGACTAGGAATTCTCGTCCTCTAAGATGGCCACAGCCGAAGCAGGGGCAGGTGAGGTCCCTAACGGGCAGGGCCTCATGGGACCTAGTGACCGGCCCAGGAAGCCAGGCTGGCTTGTCGCGTGGATGGAGCCCACAGAGAGTCAGCCAGGCTGCTGAGGCAGGGTGTAAGGGACAGACCTGAAATGTAGTGGCTAGCCCAGGAGTGGGCGCCAAAGGCTCTGGGCTCAGCTCGGCTCTTGGGCCAGCAACTAAAGCCTTTGTTTCGGGCCAGAGAACTTTGATTTGGGGCCACCCTGCAGTGCTGAGGGCTTACTCCTGGCTCTGCTCAGGAGTCACTCCTGGTGGTGCTGAGGGACGCTAGGGGGTGGCTGGGGATTGAATCCAGCTCGGTGATGGGCAGGTGCTCTCCCTGCTGTACCATCCCTCCTGCTCCTCCAGCTGAGGATCTGGGATGACCCTCCTCCCTGCTGAGTGCTGAGCGGGCAGCTGGGAGCAGGCGTGTGCACTCCCCTCCCAAATGTACCCAGCAGGAAGCGCTCTCCTGGGGTGCCCCTGTGCCCCCACCCCCGAGAGCCGTGGACTGCGCTATGATCTGCTCGCTCACTGCGTTAGGCAGGGCAGGTTTTTGTTTGTTCGCTTTTATTATTTTTTTTTGGGGGGGTGCTTCTCCCAAGCAGTGCCCAGGAAGCCAGAGACCATTCCCGGTGACACTCGGCCAACAGGTGGGTGCTGCTGGGCCCCGAGGAACTGGGGACCACCCGGCGCCCCCTGGAGGTGTTGGGGGCCATGAGCAGTCAAAGACACAACTGGAGTCAGCCCCAGGGCAGGCACATGTTCTCTCCCGGAGAACTGCAGGCAGCGGCGGCCTAGGGCAGCACGTGGGCGGCACAGACACACACACACACGCACCCCCAGTTCTCAGTCCTGGAGCGACAGCCTGCAGGCAGCACCGGGCACAGCCGGGCTAACTTCTCCACTGAAAGCAGACACACACACACACACACACCCGGAGCCTGCAGGCAGCACGCGGCACAGCCGGGCTAACTCTCCACTGAAAGCAGACACACACCAGACACAGACACAGACACAGACAAACACAGACACAGACACACACACACACACACCGAGCCTGCAGGCAGCATGCAGGCGCGCACAGCCGGGCTAACTTCTCCACTGAAAGCAGCACTTTGGCCTCGGCAGAGGCGTCTCCAGGGAGACATGTGCCAGCCGACGAATAAAGGCAGCTCTTTGCCCTCTGACAAGGGACTGTCACTCCAGAGCCACTAGCCAGCGCCCCTGCCACTTCTGAAGCCCGGCTGGCACATCTGAGGGCACCAGTGACACAGAAAGCCCCTCGGTCTCAGCAAACAGCCTAGGAAGGTGTGCGGGGAGCGACGGCCCCATGAACACAGCCCAGCGGGCACCTGGCAGCCCCGGGATGTGGGGTGCAGAGCAGCTGCAAGATGGGGCATCTGGGCAAGCTTCCAGCACACCCAAAGCCCAGTGCCGGGTTTTGGGGACCAGTTTGGGCTCCTCCACGCTTGCCAGCACTGGTGGGTGCCCGGTAGGGATCCCGCGCCCAGGAAAAACGGCACCAGCACTCCCGGCGTGTGCCCGGCCGGATGGTGCAGCACAGCCCTAAAGCCACTGCGCTTTCCTTTGTGCTGATTTTCCTTCCTGGGAACTCCAGATCGTGGGGTCGCCAGGACCCCCTCACACAGGGCTCGGCAGAGATTAAACTCAGCTGGGGGGGGGGGGGGGGGCCTTACTCCCTAAACGGCCAGGATCTCATGCCTGGAGGCAGTGCTGGGGTTTGAACTCAACCTTATCGGCTGAATCTAATTCCAGGCTAGTACATGCCTGTGCTCTTCAGGGTGGTGGGGGCTGGACCCAGGCGACTGGACACTATCTGCACAGGCCAGGGCCTGCAGAAGCCAGGCGCACTGGCTCTTTACCCCGGGGCCATGAACCTTTCTCCCCGGCTGGTGCCAGGCGGGCTGGGCTGGGGAACGAGCGGAGGCGGGCTGCACAGGGCTCCGCAGCGCTCCCGGGCACCCCCAGGCCCCCCCAGCTGTAGAGTGGAGCCAGGCTGCGCGCCACAACCCTGAGGGACAGTCAACGCTGTGAGCTAAGGGGCTGGGGAGAGGGGCCAGCGGGCCGTGGACAGGGGTACAGGGTGCGCTCGGAAAAGCACATCTGTTTCTACTGTTAAACCTGCAACGGGCCGGAGAGATTGTGCAGTGGGGACGGGAGGGTGGCCTGTATACAGCCGGACTCAATCCTGGGCACCGCAGAAGGTCCCCTCAGCCCCTGCGGCCTGTATACAGCCGGACTCAATCCTGGGCACCGCAGAGGCTCCCCTCAGCCCTCCAGGAGTGACCCCTAAGCACAGAGCCAGGAGTAAGGCCTGAGCACTGCCCGTAAACCAAAAATCAATGACTCACTTTCAAACATAAATTAAAAAAAGACTTTAAAACAAAACAAAGAAACACAAAAGTACAAACTCCGCTCATGAAGTAACCAGCCCAGGCTGCCCAGGGCTTAGAGGTACCAGCCTCCCCAGATACTGGAGTGCAGTTCTTTGCTGCAGGGATGCCTGTGAGGCGCCTCGGAAGCAGGCTGGGTCTCTCTTCTCCCCGGGCCCGCGAGGTCTGGAGTCTGCAGCACGGGACAGGAGCCCATTCTTGGTGAAAACATGTTAAAAGGAAAACAAGCAAGGCCTTGAAGCATGGCAGAGCAATTAGAGACCAAAAGCCGTTGAAAGCAACCCTGGGGCCAGCAAATCATCGAGTCCAGGGGCCAGAGGGGTCGCCCTCAGTCCCAGAGAGCATAAACGCAGCTCGACCATGTGAAGGCTAATCTTTCCTTGTCATGTTCCAAATTCCTTACGCATTCCGGAAAGTGCCCAGCTCCACTTAAACAGGAGAAGAGTTAGAGAGCTCAAGCTTCCGGAGTGGCGGTGGGGGGGGAGCTGCTACAGGCCTCCGTAACTCTGATTCCAGGCCCTGCTCGATGAGACCTCCTGGGACAGCGTGGCCTGCTCTCCCGGGACAGCGTGGCCTGCTCTCCCAGGGACAGCGTGGCCTGCTCTCCAGGGTCAGCGTGGCCTGCTCTCCCGGGACAGCGTGGCCTGCTCTCCCGGGACAGCGTGGCCTGCTCTCCCGGGGTCAGCGTGGCCTGCTCTCCTGGGACAGCGTGGCCTGCTCTCCCGGGTCAGCGTGCCCTGCTCCAGGGGTCAGCGTGGCCTGCTCTCCTCTCTCCAGGGTCAGCGTGGCCTGCTCTCCGGGACACGTGGCCTGCTCTCGTCTGCTCTCTCGGGACAGCGTGGCCTCGGTCAGCGGGCCTGCCTCCCGGGACAGCGTGGCCTGCTCTCCAGGGTCAGCGTGGCCTGGTCGGCGTGGCTGCTCTCCAGGGTCAGCGTGGCCTGCTCTCCTGGACCGTGTTTCTCCGGTGGCCTGCTCCCCGGGACAGCGTGGCCTGCCTCCCGGGGGACAGCGTGGCCTGCTCTCCCGGGACAGCGTGGCCTGCTCTCCCGGTCAGCGTGGCCTGCCGCTCTCCCGGACAGCGTGGCCTGCTGGCAGCGACACCACCCAGGCTCCGTGCAGGGCTCAGGATGGGACCCCGCCTGGTGGTCAGAGAAGGCTTCCTGGTGGAGGTGCCACATCCTGGACGTCAGCACGTCCTCCAGAGCCGGAGCTGGAGGGTGGGCCCTCACACTGCAAGGTGCAGCCTCCCGCCCACCCAGGGTCACAGGTGTGGAAATGGAGGCGTGAGGAGGTGAAGGGGACATCTCACCTGCTGGCTGCTCTGAGCAGGCCCCCTTTTTGGCTGGACCATGCTAACTTTTGATTTCCTGGGAATTCCTGAACAATAGGTCACAGTTAACAACTGTCCGTCATAAAATTCTGTCCCGAGTTTAGGCTTAGGCGGCTAAGCTGATGGGAATTACCGAAAGCAAACGGCCAGACAGGATCCGTTAGAGGGCGCGTCCTCCGTAGCATTCCCACTTAAAGAGTCTACAGGAAAACCTCACCTTGTACTTCCCTGCATTCCCTGTAACACAAAGACCGGGTTTTCCTGTAAACCCCCACAGAAAGAGCCAGAGTTAACTTGGTCCTACACTAAGTTCCTCCCGCTGGGGAGCTTCTTTTCATTTCTCTTCTACTTCCCAATCAACTTTTCTACTTTCCAGCTCTGAGTCTGAGGCATCTCTTTTCCTCAACGTTTTCGTTCTTGAAAATACTGAACCCGGGAATCACGAATTTACAGAGACCAGGGCCGCCACTTCTGCCTCAGCCGTATCAGAGGGACAGTCTGGGTGACTGTGACCCCAGCCCACCCAGCCTGGAGGTCTGACAGCAGCCATGCATGTGCCTCCTGGGTTCCGCTCTGCCCGACCCAAGCTGACCCTCAGAAACAGGGTTTGGTGGCTGGTTCTGCCGAGAGACAGTATTCAGGAACCACCATGGCGATACTTGGGATAAGTGTGAGGACCCTCACAGACCACTGGAGAAGACACAGAGAACTCCAGCCAAACCATGCTCGGTTGAGGCCTATCAGGGAAGGCTTCCTGGAGGAGGTGGCAACGTTGGGACTCACACCCCCAAAAGTGAGAGTTGGTTTATGAAGGTGAGATTGGGAAGGAGAAACGAGGGGCACAGATGCAGGGGGCAGGAGTGACAAGAGTGAAGCGTCTCAGTGGGCACTGCCCAGCTGGAATCGTCCATGGACTTTCCCCATCGATGCTGGTGGTGACGGCTCCAAGCTCAAGACTGACTGCGGGAGGAGGGGCACTGCTCACAGCCTCTCGTGGGGCACACCTCAGTCTAGCCGATCCAGGACCACAGGCACCCCCGCTGCCAATGTGGCAGGCTGCATGGGCTAGCACTGTGCCCAGCCTGCTCAGACCTCATCCACGGAGCAGAGGGCAGTAGGGGAGGAGGCTCAGAGGGGCCCGGGTGGGCAGCGCCCACCACCCCAGGCCTCCTCCCTTCCAGCCAGGGCCTCTATGTTTCCTTGCAAGGCAAACAGGAACCAAACAATGGCATAAGATAAGGCATGCTGGCTCAGAGCTAAGGCCAAGAGCAGGTCAAGGTCCGAGCACAGAGCGCCTGGTGCAGTGCACAGCCCACCTCAGAACTACCCACCTCAGAACTACCCACCGCAGAATCTACCACCTCAGAACTACCCACCGCAGAACTACCCACCGCAGAATCTACCACCTGCAGAACTACCCACCTCAGAATCTACCCACTGCAGAATCTACCACCTCCAGAACTACCCACTGCAGAACTACCCACTGCAGAATCTACCACCTCAGAACTACCCACCTCAGAATCACCCACCTCAGAACTACCCACTGCAGAATCTACCCACTGCAGAATCTACCACCTCAGAATCAACCCACCTCAGAACCTACCCACTGCAGAACTACCCACCTCAGAACTACCCACCTCAGAACTACCCACCGCAGAATCTACCACCTCAGAACTACCCACTGCAGAATCTACCACCTCAGAATCTACCCACCTCAGAATCTACCACCTCAGAACTACCCACTGCAGAATCTACCACCTCAGAACTACCCCCACCACAGAATCTACCACCTCAGAACTACCCACTGCAGAATCTACCCACTGCAGAATCTACCACCTCAGAACCTACCCACCGCAGAATCTACCACCTCAGAACTACCCACCGCAGAATCTACCACCTCAGAATCAACCACCTCAGAAACTACCCACTTCAGAATCTACCACCTCAGAATCTACCACTTCAGAATCTACCCACTGCAGAATCTACCCACTGCAGAATCTACCACCTCAGAATCAACCCACCTCAAAACCTACCCACTGCAGAATCTACCACCTCAGAATCTACCCACCGCAGAATTTACCACCTCAGAATCAACCCACCTCAGAATCTACCACCTCAGAACCTACCCACTGCAGAATCTACCACCTCAGAATCAACCCACCTCAGAACTACCCACTGCAGAATCTACCACCTCAGAATCAACCCACCTCAGAACCTACCCACTTCAGAACACCCTAGAATCCACCCAATTCAGAATCAACCCATTGCAGAATCTACCCACCTCAGAACCTACCCACTGCAGAATCTACCACCTCAGAACCTACCACCTCAGAATCAACCCAACTCAGAATCTACCCACCTCAGAATCAACCCATTGCAGAATCAACCCACCTCAGAGTCTACACCTCAGAATCTATCCACCGCAGGGTCCACGGAGAACACTACTGCTGAATGAATGAATGAATGAATGAATGAATGCTCCTCCCAGGAAAGGACGCTGCTCTGGGGCCAGGGAGCAAACCTAGAGCCTCACACACACGCCAGGTCCCTTCACGTGAGCCCCATCCCCGGCCGACATCTGTTGTCTAGCAAGACTAGAATCCTGGGCAACGTGGCTGCTCCCCCTTCAGGGGATGCCTAATGCCAGCAAAGTGGCCCCTGGCAGGCCACGAGCCCGGCCCCTGGAGGGTCTCTGTGAGAGCTCAGTGCCCAGGGCCACATGGCGGGTGGGGGGTGAGTGAGGGCCGAGCCTGCTGAGCCCAGCTTGTCCCCTGTGCCCGCCGAAGCTGCCTGCAGCCAGGAAAATGCAGTCATGTGCCTGGCCAGGCATCTGCGGGGGCCAGTGCCAGCTTTGGCGACAGGCGGGTCTGAGCTCCAGCTCGTTGCTGAGGGCCACAGGTCAGCAGGGAGAGTCTGAGCTTCCCATTGTCAACCCACCCCGGGTCTCAGAGCAGGGCCTGGGATGGAAGGGGGAGCAGGGTGCCAAGGCTGACTGTAGGGAAGCACCAGGAAAGCTACAGACAGGAGCCGAGTGACGGTACCATGGGCAAGACACGCGGCTGACCTGGGTTCGATCCCCTGCATCTCATACGGCCCCTGAGCACTGCCTGAGTGATCCCTGAGTGCAGAGCCAGGACTAACCCCTGACATCACTGGGTGCGGCCCGAAAGCTTAAAAAAACTGCAGATAATGTGAGTGACTCCGCCTGGGCCTGTCCACCTAATTCTATGAGGAGGCACAAACCCCTTCAGGCTGGCTTCCCCCTGCTGGGGGTCCTTCCCACTAGCCTGCCCCCGCCTTGCTCTGGAGAATGCAGAGATGAAAGGTCCAGGGCAGGCCCTGCAGGTTTCCAAAGCCTTAGCAGGAAGCAGCTTCCGGCCTTCCTAATTACCCTCATTTCACAGACAAGCAAAAGCACAAGCAATTCAACTGCCCAAGGCCGGCCACCTGCGGAGCCCAAGTGGCTGGGCCGGCCTAGACCAGCAGGAAGGCGGCGGGAGGAGGCCTGGCGGGCCACAGCTCTGAGCCGTGTTCTCAGCTCTCTGGGCCGGCAAGGCTGGGCGGGAAGAGCAGGAGGCCAAGGGGGAGCCCCGGCCCAGCACCCCACAGCTGCACCCAGCGCACGGTCTCCTGGGGACCCCGCGTGGGGACTTCAGAAGCCCCAGGGAGAACTGAGGAAACGACCCCAGCTCTGATCCCTTCCCGGCACTGATGGCCTGTCCGTGCCTCTGGCCTGGTGGTCCGACAGCAAATCCCGACTTGGTCAGGTGGGGGCCGGCTGGGCTGCAGTTCATTCGCTTCGTCCGTGCTAAGGAGCTTCGCCCTCACAGGGGACCTGAAGACTGAGCCCAGCCTGCTGTGACGTGCTCGGGGGTCATGGGGCCGGGCCCTGGACCAAGGAGACTCTGACATCAACCAACATCCAGAGTACCCTGAGGGGCCTCACCCACGGCCTCGCCCTAAGGTGGCCAGGGACATGGGCGCAGGCGCAGGGGCCTGGTGGAATCCGGTGAGACAGATGAAAGAGTTCATTAACCTGGGCTGGTTTGGGCCAGGAGGGATGATCTCCCCAGGGGACAGAGCCCAGGGAAGTGAGTGGACAGGGGGAGACAGACACATATGCGAGCACCCACAGTTGGGTCGGAGCGCCAATAGGCTGGTGACAGGAGCTGCCAAATGCCCCCGAGCCAGGGGCTGCCTGGCCCTTTTTGCCTGTCTGCCCTGGCACCCTCTGGAGCTCCTGAGCCAGGGAGTGCCATGCTCGGAGCCTCTCTTCAGAGCCTGGGCTTCAACTTCAAAGTTGGGCGGACCGAACGTCAAACTTGGGCGGACCCAACCCAGCGAGGTCTCTGGTTAAGAAAGAGCGTGATTCTGAACTTGTCTGTGGACAGTGCTTGGCTTTGCCACAGAGACGGTAACCACCATGGTTATTCCAGGCAGTGGGGTTCAGGGAAGCAGAGATGCTGAGAAGCAGAGCTATGGTGGACAGCAGAGCCCGCGGTGGCCAGTCCCTGAGGCCAGTACCTCAGGGAACCCCTGAGCACCGCAGGAAGAGCAGCAGAACGCAGGTGGCTGGAGAGACAGTTCAGGGGAGTTTCCTTGCACACAGCTGATCCAGATCTTCCCTGCACCCAGCTGCGCCCATCTCTCTGAGCATCGCCAAGGGAGATGCCTGAGCGCAGAGCCAGGAGGAAGCCAGGTTCAGCCTCAGGAGTGACTCCGAACCACACGTCCCCCTCTCAAAGAAATGAGAATATCTGACACTTGTAGTTACACTGCTCATAAACGCTTTTCCACTAGGATCATGGCGATTGCTGAGCTGGGTACCTGATGGTCCAGAGTCAATAGAAACCAGTCGCACTGACCAGCTGTGGTTGCCTGCCACGGACGGGACCCGCAGGGGGCCACCCTGACTTGGAAACTGGGCGGTCATGGGTCCGAGGGACCTGGAGTCTAATCCCAGAAGCACTACGAGGCTGAGCGGAGCCTCACGCCCCACCTGGACAGTGGGAGAATGGGGTGGCCGGAGGGACGCTGCCTCTGTGGGCGCTGAGGGTTACCGGCACAGCTGCCTTTGTGCAGAGCAAGTTGCTTTCTTGTCTTTCCATTCGATGCTTTTTCCTGGCACCCGCACCATGAATGGCTCCGCGCCAGAGGGAGATGGGTTTGCTGACTCGTCACACCTCAGTTCTCGCCTCTCTTCCTCTCTTTCCCGAGGCCACTCGTGTCTGTCAGGCTGGAGAATCTGGGCGTGGGGCGGCTCCCTCCAGGCCTCACAGCTCCTCATGCCCAGCTCCATCACTGAGTTCTTGGCCTTAGACTCCAGGCTCAGGCAGGAATGGAGGAAGAGGGGCAAAAACTCCTTTCACACCCTGGGATGAGAGCAGCTGGATCTTGAAGCCGCTTTGCTGCTTCAAGGTCTTGGGGTACTGACGTCACACTGGAGTTTGCGATGCTCGAGCTTCCGGCAGCAGACAAGAGGCCTGGGCTCCTCCCAGGCAAATGGGGAGCCGTGTGGGCACACGTGTGTGCACGACTCACACAGCAGAGATGCACACGTGTGCACGACTCACACAGAGATGCTCACGTGTGCCACGACTCACACAGCAGAGATGCTCACGAGTGTGCATGACTCACACAGCAGAGATGCACACGTGTGCGCACGACTCACACAGCAGATGCACACGTGTGTGCACGACTCAAAAAGCAGAGATGCACACGTGTGCACGACTCACACAGCAGATGCACACGTGTGTGCACGACTCACAAAGCAGAGATGCACACGTGTGTGCACGACTCACACGCAGAGATGCACACGCGTGTGCACGACTCACACAGCAGAGATGCACACGTGTGTGCACGACTCACACAGCAGACATGCACACATGTGCATGACTCACAGCAGAGATGCACACGTGTGTGCACGACTCACAAAGCAGAGATGCACACGCGTGTGCACGACTCACACAGCAGATGCACACGTGTGTGCACGCACTCACAAAGCAGAGATGCACACTGTGCACGACCACACAGAGATGCAGTGGTGACGACTCACACGGGCACACTGTGTGCCGACCCCACAGACATGCCGTGCTGACTCCAGAGGATCCCGTGTGTGCACGACCACAGGATGCGCGTGTGTGCACAACTCACACAGCAGAGATGCACACGTGTGTGCACGACTCACACAGCAGAGATGCACACGTGTGTGCACGACTCACAGCAGAGATGCACGTGTCGCCACAGCAGACATGCACACGTGTGCACGACTCACACAGCAGATGCACACATGTGTGCACGACTCACACAGCAGATGCACACGTGTGTGCACAACTCACACAGCAGATGCACACGCGTGTGCACGATTCACACAGCAGATGCACACGCGGTGTGCACGACTCACACAGCAGATGCACACGTGTGTGCACGACTCACACAGCAGAGATGCACACATGTGTGCACTCACAACTCACACAGCAGAGACAGCGACAACGGCTGCTGCATGGGTCCTTCCTGGGGGTCGCCACAGCCGCTGCTCACACAAAGGAGTTTTCCTCCGACTCCAGGTGAAACAGCCACAAGAGCGCCTGGGCCTCAGCATGTAGGTCTGCAGTAAGGCCCGAACCCCGAGAAAGTGTCAGCGGGGGGCCTAAGCTCAGTCGCCAGCACCCACCTTCTGGGGTGGTAGACCGCCAAGATGGAGACGCCTGCCCCGAGCAAACGTCCTGAGAGGTTTCGCTACGATTCAGTGACCTATGGGGTGCAGCCCCCACGGGGCAGGAGGCCCTGCCTGCCCCCGCCCCCCACAGAGTGCTGGACTGGCCACACAGGCTCCATCACAAACACGCCCCGGCTGGGCCGGCCAGCAGACAAAGCCCCACCCCCGCTGTGTCCTCATAGCTGGCCGGAGCAGAGACGACATGGGCTTTCCCGAGCCCCCGGATACGGACATGCTCTCTTCCGGACAGTCTGGACGCATTTTCTTCCCCAGAAGATGCTGCCTTGGAGACACTCTAGATGGGGTTTCTTGCCTCGAGGCATTTTCTTCTAGAACTTTCTTTTTTTTTTTGCTTTTTGGGTCCGACCCGGCAATGCTCAGGGGTTAATCCTGGCTCTTTTCTCAGGAATTACTCCTGGCGGTGCTCAGGGGACCATATGGAATACCGGGATTGAACCCAGGTCGGCTGCATGCAGGGCAAATGCCCTCCCCGCTGTGCTATCACTCCGGCCCCTCTTCTAAAACTTTCTACAGAACATTCTAGAACTTTGCTCTTCTGCCCATGGCAGCACTTGTACTTAAGACCCTTCCATGCCTCCACCCAGACCTGGCGTCTCTGTTCCCTTCCCTGACGTAGGGACCTCTGTCATGGCCTCAGCGCTCAGGATGTTGCAGCTCGCTGCTCAAGGACTTGGATTCCAAAGGCCTCGTTTCCCTGAGCCTCTCGTTCCCGGAGCCCGGCTGCCTCAGGCAAGGAGGCCCAGGCACTCAGTCAGGGTCCCATGAGGCGTCTGGAAGGTGATCCCAACACCATGCAGCAGAACAGCGACAGGCGTGTGCCCAGGCTGCAGATACACACACAGAGACAGGTGTGTGCCCAGCTGCAGATTCACACACAGCGACAGGCGTGTGCCCAGCTGCAGATTCACACACAGCGACAGGCGTGTGCCCAGGCTGCAGATTCACACACAGCGACAGACGTGTGCCCAGGCTGCAGATTCACACACAGCGACAGACGTGTGCCCAGGCTGCAGATTCACACACAGCGACAGGCGTGTGCCCAGCTGCAGATTCACACTGCGACTGGCGTGTGCCCAACTGGAGATTCACAGACAGAGACAGGCGTGTGCCCAACTGGAGATTCACAGACAGAGACAGGCGTGTGCCCAACTGCAGATTCACACACAGTGACAGGAGTGTGCCCAGGTGCAGATTCACACATAGCGACAGGCGTGTGCCCAGCTGCAGATTCACAGACAGCGACAGGCGTGTGCCCAGGCTGCAGATACAGACAGCGGCGTGTGCCCAGGCTGCAGATACAGACATAGCGACAGGCGTGTGCCCAGGCTGCAGATCACAGACAGCGACAGGCGTGTGCCCAGGCTGCAGATACAGACAGCGACAGGCGTGTGCCCAGGCTGCAGATACAGACAGCGACAGGCGTGCCCAGGCTGCAGATACAGACAGCGACAGGCGTGTGCCCAGGCTGCGATACAGACAGCGACAGGCGTGCCCAGGCTGCGTCGACGGGCTGGCCAGGCTGCGTACAGACGCGACAGGCGTGTGCCCGGTTGTCAGCAGCCGGCTGTGCAGGCTACAGTACAGACAGGACAGGCGGTGCCGGCTGTAGATACAGCAGCGACAGGCGTGTGCCCAGGCTACAGATACAGACAGCGACAGGCGTGTGCCCAGGCTGCAGATACAGACAGCGACAGGCGTGTGCCCAGGCTGCAGATACAGACAGCGACAGGCGTGTGCCCAGGCTGCAGATACAGACAGCGACAGGCGTGTGCCCAGGCTGCAGATACAGACAGCGACAGGCGTGTGCCCAGGCTGCAGATACAGACAGCGACAGGCGTGTGCCCAGGCTGCAGATACAGACAGCGACAGGCGTGTGCCCAGGCTGTAGATACAGACAGCGACAGGCGTGTGCCCAGCTGCAGATTCAAACAGCGACAGGCTGTGCCGAGGCTGAGATACAGAGAGCGACAGGCGTGTGCCCAGGCTGCAGATTCACACACAGCGACAGGCGTGTGCCCAGGCTGCGATACAGCAGCGCAGGCGTGTCCAGGCTGCAGCGCGCGGTGTGCCCAGGCTGCGCAGCGAGGCGGTGCGGCTGTGAACAGCGGACAGGCGGTGCGCTGCGTCGCGGCTGCGGGCGTGACAGCGAGCGGCGTGCCAGGCTGCAGATTCACACACAGCGACAGGCGTGTGCCCAGGCTGCAGATACAGACAGCGACAGGCGTGTGCCCAGGCTGCAGATACAGACAGCGACAGGCGTGTGCCCAGGCTGCAGATACAGACAGCGACAGGCGTGTGCCCAGGCTGCAGATACAGACAGCGACAGGCGTGTGCCCAGCTGCAGAGTCACACACAGCATAAACCACTGCTGTTGCCTGAAGGCGTCTGCTACAATAGAACATGGAAACAACCCATCACCACACTTCCTTCCCACAGCCCAAACCAGCCCCGGCCCCCACGGAATCACAGGATTAGGGCCCATCTAAAGCCACTGTTCCTCCTGGCTCGCCGCGCCCTGTGTTTGCGCAGATGCACCAGAGTCGCTCCCTCAGCCTCTCTCTCAGTCCTGGCAGAGATGCGTCCCCGGACTGACACCCCCTTGCTGCATCCCGCTGCTCTCCCTGGGAGCTGGGGCCCATCCACGACACCGAATCGTCCTAACACCCCCGGACCTTGGGCATGGCCGGCCCACTTCCCCGCTGCCCTCTGCTCTCCCTCAGTCATCCAAGGCTCGACCTCTGAACCAACAACATCAGCGGCATCTGGGAAATGAGAGAAGTTGGAAAACAAGTTCTTGGGCGGCACCCAGACCTTCTGACTCAAACACCCTGGGGCGGGACATGCTCGAGTTTGAGCAGCGCAGCGCTAACCCCCTCATGTCAGAGGCTGCGTCTAAGCCAGTTTAAATAGCTCCAGGGAGAGAGGCCTGAGAGGCCACACCAGCCCGTAATCTCTCTCCATCGCCCTAGCTTCTCCCACTCTCGCTCAGCCCGACTCCGTTTTCCCATTCTGCAGAGCCGAGAGGCTGAGTCACTCTGCCGTGTAAGAGGGGACGATTGGGAACCAGGTGAGAGACAGGACAGTGGACAGGGCAGTCACCCAGCACTCGGCACATCGGGCCCCATCCCAGCATCCTGTGAGGTCCCCTGCACCCTGAGAACAGAGCCCAGAGGCTCTGAGTCCCACCAGGTACGGCCTCCCAAACCAAACCCAAACCAGAGCAGGTGTCTTGTGGTCCCGCCTCCCGCTCACAGCCCCCGAGCTCACCTCCTGGGGGGGAAGAGGCTCTCAGGGATGAGAAGTGCTGGTCTCCGGAGGACCCCTGGGAGCCTATCGGGAGCCTCAGAAAACAGACTCTGGGGGTTCTGCCTGCGCTGATACAATGGGCTTGGTGAGGTCTACGGAACAGCACCTCGTGGGCACAGCGCTTAGGAAGGAGTTTAGAAAGCTGCCATTTCCCTTTGATCCCACCTGAACAACCCTAAACCTAACAGCAGTGAGATGTCTGAGAGTGACTTTGGGGACTTTATCTGGGTCGCTTCAACCCTCAGGTGGTTTTCAAAGGTCTAAGAACTTGAGCGGAGTCCGAAGGGGACTGTGGGCATCTGCCCCTGGGACGGAGCCAGTCTGAAGGCAGCGGCCGTCACAGGGTGCAGACCGGGAGCTAAGTCTGCTGCTGACGACGGATTTCCAGAAACAAAGAGTCCCCACAGCTCTTGACTGGGTCAAGATGAGAGGGGCCAGAGCGATAGTACAGTGGGGAGGGGTCTGCCTTGCACAAAAGCTGACCCGGGTTCGATCCTCGGCATCACAGATGGTCCCCTGAGCACTGCCCGGAGCAATTCCTGAGCGCAGAGCCAGGAGTAACCCCTGAGCATCACAGCTCAGGGGGTTACTGAGCTGTGTGACCCCAAAAAGCAAAGGAAGAAAGGAAGAAAGGAAGGAAGGAAGGAAGGAAGGAAGGAAGGAAGGACGGAAGGAAGGATGGAAGGAAGGAAGGACAGAAGGAACGAAGGAAGGACGGACGGATGGACGGAAGGAAGAAGAAAGGAAGGAAGGAAGGACAGACGGAAGGAAGAAGGAAGGAAGGAAGGAAGGAAGGGAGGAAGGAAGGAAGGGAGGGAGGGAGGGAGGAAGGAAGGAAGGGAGGAAGGGAGGAATGAAGGAAGGAGGGAGGGAGGGAGGGAGGAAGGAAGGAAGGAGGGAGGGAGGAAGGAAGGGAGGAAGGAAGGAAGGGAGGGAGGGAGGGAGGAAGGAAGGAAGGGAGGGAGGGAGGAAGGAAGGAGGAAGGAAGGAAGGGAGGGAGGGAGGAGGAAGGAAGGAAGGAAGGAAGGAAGGAGGGAGGAAGGAAGGGAGGAAGGAAGGGAGGAAGGAAGGAAGGAAGGAAGGAAGGAAGGGAGGGAGGGAGGAAGGAAGGAGGGAGGAAGGAAGGAAGGGAGGAAGGAAGGGAGGAAGGAAGGAGGGAGGAAGGAAGGAAGGAAGGAAGGAGGGAGGAGGAAGGAAGGGAGGGAGGGAGGAAGGAAGTAAGGAAGGGAGGGAGGAAGGAAGGAAGGAGGAAGGAAGGGAGGAAGGAAGGAAGGGAGGGAGGAAGGAAGGAAGGAAGGAAGGGAGGGAGGGAGGAAGGAAGGAAGGGAGGAAGGAAGGAGGAAGGAAGGAAGGGAGGGAGGAGGAAGGAAGGAAGGAAGGAAGGAAGGAGGGAGGGAGGAAGGAAGGGAGGGAGGAGGAAGGAAGGAAGGGAGGAGGGGGGGAGGAGGGAGGGAGGGAGGAGGGAGGGAGGAGGAAGGAAGGAAGGAAGGAAGGAAGGGAGGGAGGGAGGAAGGAAGGAAGGGAGGGAGGGAGGAAGGAAGGAAGGAAGGAAAGAAGGAGGGAGGGAGGGAGGGAGGGAGGGAGGGAGGAAGGAAGGAAGGGAGGAGGGAAGGAAGGAGGGAGGGAGGGAGGGAGGGGGAGGAGGGAGGAAGGAAGGAAGGGAGGGAGGAGGAGGGAGGGAGGAAGGAAGGAAGGAAGACAGGCAGACAGAAAGAGTGGACAGGATCAGAATGCAACAAGGGCTACAACCTAAGTGTTAGCCAGTCTGGCAGCCTGCAGTGGAGCGCAGATTACTGGACGGCTGGTGGACAGGAGCAAGCAAACACGGAACATACTGAAACAAGAAAGGAAGGAAATCTGGAAGGTCCAAAGAAACCCTCTAAGGTGTAAGGGCAGGAAAACATGGGTTTCTCCTTCCTCTTCTCTCCTTCGTCTTCTCTCCTCCCTTCCCTCCCTCTTTCCTCTGTTGAGGGCTGAGATAAGATACCGAGCAATAAACACGGTCAGTGCACAGAGAGCCCGGGAGGCGGGGACGTCTGGGCGCTGCAGCAGAACAGGAATCACACTGACCGCCGGGCGGTGGGCCCAGAGCCCAGGGAGGAGGGACTCCAGCCCCCTTCCGTCTGGGCTCTGCGGAGCTATTTGAATTTCTGCTCCTTTTATAATAAAAACAAAGAAAGCCAAGGAGGGGGCCGAGGGCTCAGAGTGGAAGGCGGGTGCTGTGGAGGGTCAGCCCGAGGTCAGGGCTGGACAGGAAGGCCAGGCCTCAGCCCGGGGAGGAGGTGCCGGGCCCTCCTGCCCCGAACAAAGCCACCTCCCTGGGCGGGGACAAATCTGCAGGGATGGGGGTCTCTGGGATGAGAAACGGCCCCTCCGCCCTCGCTTCTCGGCTGTCATTCCTGGCCGAGACCCAGGATCTCCAGGGAAGCCAGGAACAAAGAGCCGGCGGCTCGTCCTGCGGCAGGACCCCAGGTGTGGCCCCCAGCCCTCAGCCTGCAGTCGGGGAGACCAGTCTGGGGGCTCTAGGTGTGACATCACCGGGTAGACGGCAACTGCGGCTTCTCTAGGTTCCCATCTCTAGTCCCCACACTTTAGAGATACACAGAGTCGGGGTGGGGGGGCTGTTTCTGGCCACCAGACCATGGCTCACAAACCTTAGCGGCTCCAGAATCACGCGGTGGACTTGTGAAAGCCTGGACCACTGACCACACTCTGGGAACAGGGCTGGGGGGATCCACAGGCACCAGCAAGACCCCCAAGCGCAGGTTACACGGTGGGTGCGAACTGTGCTAGCGTGGAGTCCCACCCACCCAAAGGGGCGACTGAGGCTGGGGCTCGGGCAGCGTGGAGTCCCACCCACCCACCCAAAGGGGCGACTGAGGCTGGGGCTCGGGAGCCAAGCAGCGCCCAGTATTCTCCGTTCCGGCAGCCGGTGGGCCTGCCGGGACACGTGTCCTTCGTCCTTCCCTCTGTGAAATGCCCACGATGCCTCCGAACAGCCCTGGGGAGGGACCCCTTAAACAAGCAGCATGAATTCATGGCCGAGCTGAGGCCCACCTGAGCACGCCCCAAACCTGACGACCAATCAGAGAGGTTCCTGAAGCGACACTGGTAATTCTATTGGGGTGACTCCCCGACCTCGTCCTTGCCACTCTCCTCCCCCTACCCTGAGGGGGACCCTGCTCCTCCAAACTCCCTCCCACAGGCCTCTCCAGGCTTTCTGCTAGTGGGTTCCCTGCCGGCAACCGTCTCACCAGTATTTCCCTGTGGGGTCATTGCAGAGCTTAGGACAGATTTTGCAAAAACAATAGGCCATGACAATTCTGGAGTGGATACGGTACTTTCCCCCTCCCCCAACCCACCCCAATTGTTCTTGGAGCACTTACTCCCGGGGGTCATCAGCCGGGACTTCCTCCTGGAAGCCTTCCCTGATCACGGAGCTCCCCACTCCCACCACCGCACGGACACCCCCTGCCCCCCACACTCTCCCAGCTGTGTCTGTCCACCTCGCCTGGGGCCCAGGAACCCAGGAGGCCTCAAGTGGACTCTAACCCTGAGCCCCTCAGACCTCCACGTCCTCCGTCCACAAGCTTCGGGCAGGCGGTCACTACGACCCCAGTGTCCAAAGTGCCCTGAGTGTCACTGCGCTCCCCAGGTCCTGCTGGGCAGCCGGCAGGAAGGGCCCTGTGGGGCTGGACACCAGCCAAAGGCCAAACACGCACCGTCTGCCTGAGGCTCTAAGCGCCGAGGGCTGGGAACCCTGCAGAGCCCAGATGGGGGCACAGGGACCCCCTGGCTGGTCCCCCCACCACTCACAGCCCACGGGTTCAAGAGAGCCGAGCTGAAAAGCAGCTCTGCATGTGGAGCTGGCGGAAGCGGATGAATGCACAGTGACCACTGTTTCCAGAAAAGGGGGATGACCATCAGCCCTGGCCCGGCCAGCACATTCCAGTGGGTGCAGTGACCCCAAATCTTGGACTTGCTTGGTGAGCACCTCGGGAAGCCAGGGAGGGACCCTGCCCTCTGTGGCTGCATCACAGGCACCCTGACGTTGCCTGGACGATGCTCCTCACCCAGAGCCCCGGGCTGGACCCTCCTTGTCCTGCATGCCTGTCCGTCCCACACTGTCCATCCCACACTGTCCTCACTCATGTCCTCTGGGGGCCCACGAGGTGGCAGGACCCAGCCCAAGGCTGCACCCCAACCCGCTGAACCATCTCGCTGGCCCCACACTCACTCTCTGGTGTTGCTATTTCCAAGTCAGTCCTGAAGAACAAGACACCCCCACCCCATGCACGGGGGCAGGACAGGGCAAGCCTCGGCTGGGGTCGGAGACCCACATGGCACAAGCCTCTGGCGGCCAGCGCCAGCCGGAGTCACGCAAGGTTACTCCCTCCCTCTCGGAGAGCTGGAAAACATTGACCTGGGCAGCCAGGGCCAAGGGAGGCGGGGAGGGGCAGCAGGCGGCGGCCAAGTGTGCCCCCCAAGGGGCCCTACTCCCCAGACTGCGGATGGAGTGGCTAGCTTTGGGGGGCGCCACTGGGGCAGCGCTAATCGGGGTCTCGGTCACTATCTTCCCTTCCTGGCTCAGCTCGCTGCCTCCCAAGGTCAGGGCTGCTCGGGCGCTGACCCCGGCCGGAGGTTCAAAAGAGAATCAGCTGCAGGCGTTGGGGAATGTGGGATTGTGGGACGGCGCTAGAGCCACGTGAGCCGCGAACTGGCTCCAGATGGGAGCAGGGGCCGGCAGGGGCGGATACGGCCTACTCCCAGGCCGGCTTGGTGCTGGACCGCTGCACCCAACTCCGTCCCTCGACCAGCTCCTGCGCGTCAGAGCACAGAGGCCCCGAGTTGCAGCCGCGTCCCGTTGCCGGGGCCTCACACGCGAGAATTCCTCCGTGGGAGCCGGGTAGGGGCGTCATGGCTCAGGCGGGCGCACTAAGGGCCCTCTCAGGAGCCGTGTCCCCTCTGAGTGGGGGTGGGCGGGGCCGCTGCCCACGGCGTCCTGTGAGCCCCATGACCCGGGTCCCTTTCATGGTTCTCGGAGGAAGCGCCCAGCCCTGGGTGCGGGCGTCCTGTGAGCCCCATGACCCGGGTCCCTTTCATGGTTCTCGGAGGAAGCGCCCAACCCTGGAGTGCGGGTCCCTTTCATGGTTCTCGGAGGAAGCGCCCAGCCCTGGGTGCGGGGCAGCGGCTCACCATGCACTTGCGGTCATCGATGCCCGTCAGGTCCTCCTCGAACTCCTGGCCCACCTGGAAGTCCATTATGTAGTTGCGGAAGGTGCTGAGCGTGCGGATGATCATGTGCTCGCCCTCCTGCACGATCTCTTTGTCCGGCTTCAGCAGGCTGGCGATTTTGCGCAAAGCCACGTTGACATCTGCGGGGCCAGAAAATTCAGAGAATCACTCGAGGAGAGGCCTGGGGTCTGGGCTCCACCCCTGGGGGCATCTGGGGTCCCCGCCGCTCAGTCGGTGCCCTCGGCACACCCCTCCGGGATCCTTCCCTCTACCTACCTTCCTTCCTTCCTTCCTTCCTTCCTTCCTTCCTTCCTTCCTTCCTTCCTTCCTTCCTTCCTTTCCTTCCTTCCTTCCTTCCTTCCTTCCTTCCTTCCTTCCTTCCTTCCTTCCTTCCTTCCTTTCCTTCCTTCCTTCCTTCCTTCCTTTCCTTCCTTCCTTCCTTCCTTCCTTTCCTTCCTTCCTTCCTTCCTTCCTTCCTTCCTTCCTTCCTTCCTTCCTTCCTTCCTTCCTTCCTTCCTTCCTTCCTTCCTTCCTTCCTTCCTTCCTTCCTTCCTTCCTTCCTTCCTTCCTTCCTTCCTTCCTTCCTTCCTTCCTTCCTTCCTTCCTTCCTTCCTTCCTTCCTTCCTTCCTTCCTTCCTTCCTTCCTTCCTTCCTTCCTCCCTCCCTTCCCTTCCTTCCTCTCCTTCCTTCCTTCCTCCTTCCCTTCCTTCCTTCCTTCCCCCTCCCTCCCACCTTCCCTCCCTGTTTTCTGCCCCAAGGGAACTCCTCTCACTTTTCTGCCCTGGAGCGCTTTTCCTTTCCTCTTTTCCTTCTTTTCTCTCCCCCTTAACTCCTTTCCTTTATTCTTTCTCTCCTCTTTTCCTCTTTCTTTTCTCTCTTTCACCGTCCTCCTCTTAACTCCTTAAACAGACACTTAGCAAAGCAAACCCAGCCTTCCTAATGAAATTACCCCGCCTTGAGCCAACCGGGGCATTTGGCACCGATCGCCCCTGACGCCCAATCCTCCAGGAGCCGAGCGCGCGTCTGGGGGGCGCAGGGGTCTCTCTGCTCCCAGCACCCCTGCCCCGCGGCGGGCCAAGGCCCCAGGGCTGGGGGGGCGCGCGGGCCGGTGCGCGGGGCCTTACCGAGCGCACGCAGGTACTCCTCGAAATTCTCGTTGCTCAGCATCTTCCAGTACCCGGAGAAGTCGACCGGCATTTCGGGGCGCTGCTGGTGCGGACGGCCGGGAGCAGGCGGCAGCCGAGGCTCTCGGGGCGGTGGGCGGCCCGGAAATGCGCGCCCTCGGGGGGCCGGGGGCTGGGGGCGGCGACCGCGGGGCCCCGGCGCCTACGAAGCCCGAGGGAGGGTCCTCGCGGCGTCGCTCCTCCCCGGGTGCGGGGCGGGGCTGCGGCTCCAGGTCGGGCCGGGCCGGGCCCGCCGCGGAGTCTGGGTGGGCTGGGGGGTCCCCGCCGAGCTGGAGGCGTGCCGGGGCCCTGGGCCGCGCGGAAACCCGGTGCCCGCGGGAGTTCGCCAAAGTCCCCCAACTTCTCCCGTTCCGCGGCCGCTGGAGGACTGCGACGGTCTCCTCTGGGGTGCCGGAGGGGCCCGGGGCCAGCCTTGAGGGTCTCGGTGCGCAGCCCGGTTCTCGCCGGCGGCCAGCGGGTGGGAGGCCTCGGTAGGTTGGGGGGCCCAACTCCGAGCAAAGTGGGGGCTCTCCACGTCCCTGCCGCCGTGCAGGCGCTCCGAGACGTGGGAGTGGACGTTCCCGGGCACTGCCCCTCGGCCGTCCAGGCGGCCACAGCTCAGGCCTCTGCCCTTGGCCTTTCCCGGGCCCTTCCGGAGCGCGCAGCCAGGACGCCGCCGGTCCCGGGTCTCCCATTGTTTCCACCGCGACCCCGCTCCCCAGCAGGCCCGCCCCAAGGCTCTCGCTCCTTCCCACCTGCGGAGCCTTCAAACCCCTGTCAGCTCCGGTGACATCTTCCGGGCTGACTTTTTGACCCGCTATTAAAGATGAAATACCTCTTTTAAATTGCCTTCCTTGGCACGAGTCGCAGCCTGGGTGACAGCCGGACGTTTCCTTGCCCGGGGGGGGCTCCCCTCCCCTCCCTCCCAGCATCTAGGCCAGTCGCAGGAGAAGGGGCTGCCCTTGAACTTGCCTGGCTGGCTGCGGGGCTCAGGCTGGCACAGCTTGTTCCGGGCCGGGCAGGATGGGCTGTCTTGGGAAGTGTAAGGTGTAGCTCACTCCCTGGGGTCTGCCCACCTGATGTCCCCGGACCCCTCACACCTGTCTCCTGCGGCTGCCCTGCTGGAGGAGGGTGAGTCCTCCTGGGCTAGAGCTCTTCAGCAGTGCTCCGGCCTGCCCCGGGTGCTCCTCTGCCCCGCCCAGCACTGTTCAGCATGGGTGGGCAGGGAGGAATCTGTCTGTCTGTCTGTCTGTCTGTCTGTCTGTCTGTGGATCCATGGGCCCAGCTCAGCTAGCTACCCTCGCTTACTCTACTGGCTATAGGGGCCAGGGGCGTAGGGGCGCTTGCCTTGATGGAACAGACACAGCTGACTCCTGGCACCCATGTGTTCCCTCAAGCCTCGCCAGGAGTGAGCCCTGAGCACAGCCGGGTGCGGCCCCAAGTCGAAACCGAACCAACCCAAAGCAACATAGAAATTCCCCACGGGACGTAACCAGGTTGGTTCTTTTCCTATGGATTTGATGCAAATCTGACTATACCCCCAGACCCAGAAGACCCTCTCTGTCCCAGACAACCACGTGCTTGGTAGCTTCTCTGATCAACAGAGGGGCTCTGCTGTGCGCGCCCCCACCTGCACCCACACTTGCAGCCCCGTGGACGGCTCACCCATCCCACACTCACCTCCTCCTCCCCTCCCTCCTCCCTTCCCTTCCTTCCTCCCTCCCTACCTTCCCTTCCTTCCTTCTTTCCGCTCTCCCTTTCCTCCTTTCCTTCCTTCCTTCCTTCCTTCCTTCCTTCCTTCCTTCCTTCCTTCCTTCCTTCCTTCCTTCCTTCCTTCCTTCCTTCCTTCCTTCCTTCCTTCCTTCCTTCCTCCCTTCCCTTCCTTTCTTCTCTTCCCTCCCTCCCTCCCTCCCTCTCTCCTCCCTTCCTTCCCCTCTTCCCTTACCCTGCTTTCCTTTCTCTCCTCATACCCTCTTTCCCTCCCTTCCCCTTTCCCGTCTCTCTTCCATTCTTCCCTCCCTCCTTCCTTTTTCCCTTTCTCCCTCCCTCCTGCCTCCCTCCCAGAGAAGACACATTCTGAAGAGTTTAAGAAATAAACTGGTTCTTAAACTTGTTCAGCCTTTCTGAAGACAACGTAGACATTCCTAGAAAATCTAGGAATCGTGCTTCCATGGAACCAGCAACCCTACTGCTCAGAAACGAAAGAGGGGCCGGAGCGATAGCCCAGCGGGTAGGGCGTTTGCCTTGCACGCAGCCAGCCTGTGCCGGCCTGGGTTCGATCCCGGCATCCCATATGGTCCCCAAGCACCGCCAGCGGTAATTCCTGAGTGCAGAGCCAGGAGAAACCCCTGAGCATTGCCGGGTGTGACCCAAAAAGCAAAAAAAAAAAAAAAAAGAAAAGAAACGAAAGAGAAAGGACATTGGCACCCTATGTTCCTTGCAGCTCGATCCATAATAACAACCAAGTGTGGAAGAACAGGTGACTGTATAAAGAAACTACGGCACACATACACTGTGGAATATTACTTGGCCGTAATAAAGCATCTTGCTGCTCCTGGGAGGGACCTGAGAGCGCCACGCTGAGGGAAGTGGGTCAGGGGAGAGAGACCACAGCCTCACATGCGGGATAGACGCGTGATGGGGAGTGACCAGTGCCCAGAGACAAAGGAACACGTATGAGAACTGGGATTCAGTAGGAAACAGCAGGAAACCTGGGGGCTGGGGACACGGCAGGGAGGGGCAACAGCTGTGTGGAGGGAAGCAGACCAGGCCAGTGTTTAGCAGGAACTTGGGGCGGCTGGGAGGGACGAGTGGGCGAGGGCACAGACCCCTATCCTCAGCCTGCAAAGGGGCTGCCCAGCTCTGCCCAGCTGGAGGGTGGAGCCCTCGAAGCCAGGTCTGAGGGCATGTGCCATCCGGAGAGGCGGGGAGACTTCTCTTGGAGTGCCGGCTGGCCCCACTGACCATCATGGCCTGGAGGCCGCCCCTGCGCCCTGCAGCCTGTAAATGCGCCGCCAGCCTGCAGGTGGCGCTCGCTGCAGCTGCCTCTGAACCTGAAGGCGGCGGCCTGCGAAGGATTGAGGGAACCAAGTTTCAGTTGCTCAGGAGAGTCTTTTGTAATTAAAAAAATTCAATTTACTTACAAAAAGGTAAACACCTAAGTCTAGTAAAACCAATTGGAAATAAAACGTGCACAGACCGTTTGTCTGGCAACAGGATTCCAGGGACTCCACCCTACAGTCGGGGGCAACTCCTGAGGGCTTCCTGGAAGAGGCGGAGAAACAAATGAGCTCAAAGAGGGGTAGGAGGGAGATGGCACGTCGGGCAGAGAGCTTGGCATGTGCCAGTGCTGAGGAAGAACAAGCAGGAGGGTAAGAGCTGGGTGGGTGGGGGCGCCAGCTGCGAGAGCTCCAGAGCCGGGGGGGTGAGGCAAGTACCAACAGCTCAAAACCGTCATGGGAGCAAAGTCCCAACACTGTGCAGATGCATCTGGAGAGCTTTAGTGACCGCCTGCTCGCCCAGCCACACCTAACGGACCTTCCGGGCTTTCGCTTACTCCGGGGTCCCGGCCCTTGTGCCGCTGGGACCCCCACATTCTCCCCAAGCCCCTTTCAGCAGCCGCCGACTCACGGCTTCACGGTTTCTAGACTTGCAGATGGGCTCACACGGCCTGCTTCCTCCTGCTTGTGGCTCTTTGCTTTCCTAATTTCCATCGAAGAGAGCCGTGATTTACAAAGATCTGGGAGCTGCGTTTTAGGCAGACAATTCACAATTCCCCTAGAGTCTCCCCAGGGCTCCCAGACTCCTCCCATCTGACAGGCACATTCTGAAACTCCCGTGCTCGCAGCTCCAATCTGTGTTTTCGGTTCCGTTGAGCCTGTGTGTAGGATCCAAGGCCACAGCCCCACTCACGTCAGGTATAGCTGAAGCCCGATGCCTGCCCACCCACGCCTTCTCCTCTTCTTACCCGTGATTCCTTTCCTCCTCTGTCTCCTCTCTAAACACTGCGGCCAAGGGCGACCTAAGCATCCTCCCTGGCCTGCCATACATTCATTTCCTCATCCAATATTCTATATCCCACAGAGAAGTGACGTCCTGCTGCCACGGGCACCTTCACGGCCCTTTCCCCTGCTGGACGGGGGCCTGGGCGCACACACTCGCCACTGGCCTGTTCCCTGGCTGGTGGCGCGTGGGGAGGCCCCGAGCCGCTGCTCTTCCACACGCTCACACAGGCAGCTCTGAGCGGTTCTGCCTCCTGTGGGGGGGACGGACGGGCAGCAGAACTGCCCGACTGACCTGGTGGATTCTCTGGGGCGAGAGCGGCCTCTCGCTGGGGTCTCTGCAGACTCACCACGAGAGACATCTCTCCCCGGGCATGTGGCTCGCGTCTGTTTGGCGAAGGAAGGGCCTTGTTGCCAGGACTCACAGCCCGAGAGAGCCGGGAGGGAGACAGCTGCTTTCCTGGGCGACGGCACCAGCCTGGCGGGCAGAAACGGGGGGTGTGGGTGCGGACTGGTTTGGAGCAGCCAGCAAAGGCATGCCGAGCTCTCCCCACGGGGCGGGGTGCACTCAGAACACACTTCTTCCTCCCGCTGAGAAAGGCAGTGTCTACACCAGGACGAGACTGGTTTTTTTTTTTTTTTGCTTTTGGGTCACACCGCGTGCTCAGGGGTTTCCTGGCTCTGCACTCAGGATTACTCCTGGCGGTGCTCGGGGACCATATGGGATGCCGGGATCGAACCGGCCGCCAGCCGCCGCGCAAGGCAAACGCCTCCCGCTGGGCTATCGCCCGCCCCGAGACTGAGTTTTCATCCGTGGCAGGCCACGGATCAAGGCCCTCTGCCCACACGCACAGCCACGATCACTGGCGTTCCAAGTGCCTGGGAGGGAGCAGGTGTTCATCACAGCGTTGGCCCCAGCAGACCCAGCGAGCTGGCACCCCCGGGGACATGCGGCCTCATCAGCGGCAGCGGGCAGGGGGCACCTGGTGCTCTGCCTCCTGCCCAGCCGGCGCTCAGCAGCGCCCTCGGCCGCTCTTTCCTCGCTGGTGACTGCCCTGCCCAGGTGCAACTCATCAGGCATGTGCCCTCCCAGGCTGTGACTTCTCTTCTGTTTCCTGAGTCCTCCCTGGGAAGGAGCTTGGGCTAGGAAGGAATTTGGCCGGATCCACACACAAAACACGCACTGCCCGGGCCACTGTGTGGAGGGCACCTGGGTTAGTGCCAGGAGGGCTGGGCCTGACTAGCCTGGGGAAGACAGGAAGGAGAGAGGGGGCCGCAAGGGAGGCTGTGGAGGAAGCCTGGTGGGGTGGGAGACACCGCTAGGGATTTCCAAGAGAAGGGAGCTGGGCCCCAACTTGCCAGAGAGCACAATATTATCATTGTGTGTGTGTTTGCGGGGGGGCAGACCTGGAGATGCTCAGGGCTGACTCCTGGCTTTGTGCTCAGGCATCACTCCTGGTTCGGCCCAGGGGACCATATGTGGTGCTGGGGATCAAACTGGGGTGGGCCGGGGCAAAGCCAGTGCTTACCCATACTACCTCTGCGACGCTGGATTATTATCATCATTACTAATTCAGGGATGAGCCGGGGACTCACACGCGAGAGGCGTGTGCTCCGACATGGAGTCGCGGCGTGGCTGTGACTGCTAAGGGGGACCTCCCGGGGCACGACAGAGACAAGTGGGGGCTGGGGCGTCAGGCCTCGCCCGGTCTCCATCTTGGCACCGTGCCTGGCACATGCCACCTTCAGGCCAACGTGGATAGGGCCCCCTCAGAGCCGGCTTCTTACCCACGCACGAGTGCCGCAGAGTCGGGTTTGGGTCCCGGGCCGTCATTTCGTGATTGGAAGTAAGTGGGGGCTGTGCGGAGGCTCGCCGAGGCAGGCTCGGTGCCTCCTGGGGGGCATGGGGACGGGTGACGAAATCCACCTTCATGCACCGGCCCGTCACCATGCGGGCCCCGTGTCGGAGCACAGCAGTTTCCCAGGGGACACATGGCCACTGCCCTGCCCAGTGACGCAGACCACCCTCTCCTTGCAGAATCCTCCTGGGGGTGCGGCTCCAGGCACGGCGTCTATTCTGACAGGAGCCCAGACCTTGGCTTCTAGGAGTCCAAAGTCAATAAGACCCAGATTCAGGGAAGGCTCGAGGGAAGGGCAGAGCCTGGGAAACCAGGTGTGCCGGCGGCGAGGATGTGGTGAACCAGGAGCTTGGCGAGGGACGAATTCTTTCTTCTGATTCTGGAAGAGGGAGGATGGGTGCGAGAGTTGCCGAGAGCGGGCAGAGGGGGCAGCGGGACACGCTTCGGCCACGCCACACGCATGCACACACACGCTGCGCATGCACACGCAGGGCAGTCGGGAAGGGGATGTTGCTCTGAGCTGCATTGCCGCGGTGGAGGCGTCTCCTGCTGCTCTGAGCTTCCCGGAGGGACGGTCAGGGGAGGTCAGCTGCTCCTGTCCACACACGACTTCTCCAGACCCTTCCAGAAACCCGGGGCCAGGCCACAGCGCCCGCCCGGCCTTGGGACTCGCTTTTATGGCTTGAGAGAAGCTGGGCGCTGCTCTCCTCTCCCTGACCTGGTTTCTGGCCAGTCCTGGGCGCCTCTCCCCCACGTGTCTTTGCTCTCAGGGGCACAGTCAGTCCCTGCGCGGCCTCTGAGCTCTGTGGAGTTTTGACTTCCGGGATTGCTGTTGGGGATTTTCACAAGGGTATTCACCCCAGGTGCTGAGGGTGGTTTTGTTTGCCGAAGCGGCTTTCTGATGTGGACTGGTGTTGGCCTCATATGACGCCTCCAGTTCTTCTGTTTTCCATCATTTCAGGCATCACAGAAGGGCTGGCCTTGGCTTTTCCACTCTCTAAAAGGGGCAGCCACTCCTGGTGGCTGGTGGTGTAGGCTGGGGGATTGCACTCAGGGCCTCAGCTCTGCCGCCGGAGCTCTCTCCTGGCCCCTCCTCTCCAAGGGAAGGAGAGATAGTTCAGGGGTGGACGCACTTGCCTTGCGTCCTGCTGGTCCTGGTTCATATCCCCAGCCCCGCAGTTCCCTGAGTGCCACCAGGGGGCACTCCTGAGTGCAGAGCTGGGCATGGCCCCTGAGCACTGGTGGGCGTGCCCCAAACGAGTACAATCTATGGATGTGAAGTCCCAAGCCCACAGTGGGCCCCGCCCGCAGTGAGGGAGGGTCTGGGCTGGTGAGGGATGTAGATTCCACCTCAGGGGCCGAGCATGTAACTGGGGACCGAGAAGTCAATTCCCTGCCTGGAGTCAGAGAGCAAGAACAAAGCGCCACATGCAGCGAGGCATCCCCGTGGGCACCGACAAATGCCCCGTACAGGGACCTGTGCTCAGGGTCAGGGCCCAGTCTGCCCACCCCCACCTAATCCACCCAGCCCACAGCACACCCCCACTTCCTAGTGCACCCCCGCCCCGCACCCGCCTACCTGCCACCCCCACACCCGCACACCCTCCACCTCCCGCACGCACACCCTCCACCTCTCCACCCGCACACCCTCCACCTCCCCGCCCGCACACTCCTCCACCTCCCGCCCGCTCACCCTCCACCTCCCCGCCCCACTCACCCTCCACCTCCCCACCCGCACACCCTCCACCTCCCCTGCACGCACACCCTCCACCTCCCCGCGCTTCACCCCTCCACCTCCCGCCCGCCCCACACACCATCCACCTACCAGGCCCGACTGTCCATCCGGTCCCCATCTGTCCATTCACGGGGTCTCAGCCATTCTCCCACACCACAGCTCATCCATCCACCCAGCCCCAGGCATTTGCCAGAAGCTTCCGACCGGAGCTGTTTGCGGGGTGAAGAGCAATCGCTTTCTCTGCAGCGGGTGCCTGGGAACATAAACTTTTAAATACGCGCCTGGTCGATGGTTCCAGGAGCAAATTTCATGAAGCAGCTAAAGGGAAGAGCAACAGCCGGTACATCGGGCATTAATAATATAACAAAGGAGGACCTTCCCTCCGTACTTCTTGGTGTCGATTTATTATTCATGCCTTTGCCAACAGCCGAGCAGGTGGGGAGCGACCACGCACGGGCGGAAGCTGCTTCCCTTCCTTCCTTCTCAGAAACTGGGACATCGGGAACGCTGGCCGGCAGAGATTAACTGCGCTGGGAACACCGGCCTCAAAAACAGTCTGGTCAGTCAACGCTTTGGGCAGTTTAGTCCCCACTGGACTTGCAGCTCCTAGAGCCACTGGTGCAGGTGCAGGGTGGACTCCAGGAAACGGCCGATTCCCATCTTCCCGTTCCCGTGGCTGTGTTTGGAGGCCTGCAGCGGGCCAAGCTCAGGGCTCTGAGGAGCGCAAACTGCCAGGTCCCCCCCATCAAGATCCACGTGTCCTCCATCCCAGTTAAGGCCCGAGGCATGGGTCCCTGTGTCCCCACCTGGGGTCCCGTGTCCCCAGGAGCCCGTCTGGGCACCCCATGAAGAAGGCCTCTTCATCCGTGGGTGGGCGGCGGTTTGCTTGATTTCTAATGCCCTGCCATCACACCAGGATGGACGCTTGTCCTGGCGGTGACAGTGAAATGTGGACAGGCGGAACAGGAAGAGAGAGAAAGGAAGGGAGGGGAGGGAAGGAAGAGTGGGATCATGGAGAGGAGGAAGGAAGGAAAGACGGAAGGAGGGAGGAAACGATGAAGGAGGGAAAAGAGGACGGGAGGGAGGGAAGATGTGACGGAGAGAGAGGAGGGCGGCAGAAGAGGGGGAGGGTGGAAGGAAAGGAGGGGGCGCGGCCCCCACGGCCCTGGGTCCAGGGGGCGCCGCTCCCTAGCTGGTGGGTCCTCGCTCTTCTGGGCGCCCCGGGCCAGCCGCCCGAGGCGTAGAGGCCGTGTTCCCTGATGTAGGCCAGCACGGCGTCCGGGGAGCAGGTACCTGGCGCTCTAGCGCGGCGCAGGGCCTGCCGGACGAAGGTGGCGCTGATGTCGTTCCGCACGGGCTCGGTGGCCACGTGGATGCTGTGCTGGAGCGGCCGCAGGACGGGCGAGCGGGGAGATGTAGGCGGCGGCGTCGTGGCCCGCCCGGCCCACGCACACCAGGCCGAGCGCTGCACGATCACCGCGCACGTGCGCCTCCTTCCAGAGCCCCGGGTCTCGAAGGTCTTCAGGACGTCGGCCCCGCGCACAGCAGCTTCAGCTCGGGCACAGCTGGGGAGACAGCGGGGCCCCAGGTCACCACGGCAGGCCCAGGAGCGTGGCCTGCGCTCCTGAAAGCACGACTCCCCAGCGCTGCCCTTGGGGCTGGGCCTCCTGCCGGACTCACAAAACCAGCCCTGAGACTGTCCCCAGGTGCACAGCCACGCAATCAATGGGGCGCTTGTTCAACGCTGGCCAAGTGCCAAGGGGCACAGGCCGCAATTCTAGCTTTCCCCAAAGCATCGCTGCCACCCAGCCCTGTGGCTGCTGGGTCTCACGCCAGAAGGGTCAATGGCGGCTGTGCCCAGGCCCCCTGCCCTGATGGAGGCACTGGGCCCTGGCCTGATGGGCACTGCCCGTCTCGGAGTCCATTTCAGTGCCCACTGTGGTCTCTGGCTCCTGGCAGTTTTGTCAGATAGCAGAGGCGAAAGGCAAAGGAGTCAGGGAAGGAGCCTGAGGTTGCTGGAGCCCCAGCTGGCGACCTTTCAGCTGTTTCCAATAAAACGAAGCTCAGGGAAAACTCCCTGTGGGTCCTCCTTTGGCATTTGCTCTAACAGAAGTAACACCGACCCAGGGGCTGAATTCTCGAGGCATCTTTGCGAAACTTTGCGTAAGGGTAATAACGCAACGTTCCTCGGGAAGGTGGTTTTATTGTGCCCGTTTTGTGGAGCGGCAAACAGGCATCCAGAGGCACAGAGGGAGGAGGTGGCAGCGTCAGATGGAGGAGTCAGGACGTTGCTGTTCACCAGCCTCCAGGAGGGGCTCTTGCACCTGCTGGGCTCTGCCGCCGCCTGCTGGCTGAATCTGTCCCCTGCACCACCCCCCGGGTTCTTAAAAGGGGTCCATCTGACCCGGAAAGGGCTAATCTGACCGGAAGAACCCATTATGGGCTAGGGGTAGGGGCTCTCTGGAACAAAAGTCCAGCTTCCGCAAGTGGCCAAGCTGGGCTGCTAGAGTGCCCCCGTGAAACTCCGCCCCGGAGCATTTCCAGGAAGGTTCTGGAAGACTGAAGGTGGACGAGACATGGTCCAGCTATGCAGAGTTCCAGCCTTCTCTGGGCTCAGTTTCCCCATCCACAGAGTGGCGGCTCCAGTCTTCCCCCTTGGGCTCATCCTCACACATTCACTCAGCAATGGAAATCCTGCCAGCGCTCAGGCTCCTTGGCAGAGGAAAGACCAGACGATGGTTATTACCTCCAGTAGAAGGACGCCATATCCGTTAATGCAGGAATCCTCACTGGGCGAGAACTAGGAGGCCGGCCCCGTCTCGGCTCCACGCTCAAGTGAAGATGTTAAGTGCCGGCCTCTCACAGGGGCCATATGGAACTAGAGCCCGTCCGCGCAGTGCGAGGCAGGGTGCCGGCACCCCCTCCACCACCCACCCTTCTACCTGCCACAAACCCATTCTCCAAAGCGCAATTTAACAATTAGGAGGTCCTCCTAAATGCCCACCTATTGAAATCAATAAAACGGCATTTAAAATTTACCCAGCCACTGACACTTCTCATTAAATGGCTGGTCCCACTGCTCAGCATATACACATGGATTGGACACACTCTCTCCGCCTTGGAGCTTCAGCTCTCAGCTCTTATTTATCCAACCACCATCAAATGGCAAGAGCAGAGTCTGACCTTTCAAACATCCGGGTGGTTTTGGCGTGGTCTTGTGTGCGTGTGTGTGTGTGTGTGCGCTGTGTGTTTGGGGGTAGGACGGGGGAGTTAAAGGATGTCTACTGCATTCCAGGATGGCTTGGGGGGAACACCCTGCTCCCACAGGTCAGCGAGCGGGAGGCACCTCTCCCCTTCCCTCTTTCCTCCATCGTGTTTCTGGGAGGACACTCTTGGTATCTAAGCTTAGTGCTGACGTGCTGTGTGGTCACTCACAGTGACCGCCAGGAGGAGCAGACATGCCGAGACCCTCCCTGAACACTGAGGGGGTACGGTTCCTGTCCCTCTGCAACACAGGAACCAGACCCCAACTCTGGGCTGTGAATTCCTCAGACCTCCCCAGGACTCCTTTCCAAGTCACCCGCGGGAAACTCCAAACTCTTCGGACCCAGAGACTCTGTCCAAGTTCAAAGATGCTGATAAAAGGCTGAACTAGACATGAGGTGCTGGGGGGCACCTGAGGGCCCTGTGCTATCCCCGAGTAGCTGAAGGCCTTGAGAAGCTGGAGCAGCAGAGACAGACGTGGACAGACCAGGAGGAAAGTGGACAGACCAGGAGGAAAGTGGACAGACCAGGAGGGAAGTGTCTGCTGGCCCCTATTGAGTGGTGGCCTCGGCTCTGACAAAGAAGGGCGCCACTCCTGAGGTCAGTGAGCCCTGGGCATGAGTTTCTGATCTGCGGGGAGGGTGGAGCTGGGGTGCTGGGAGCCCCGGAACTGTTTCCTCATGGCCAGCTGGGGGGGGGACCTACAGGTCCCGCGGCAGCTGTGGCACTGGGTGACTAGAGCGTGTCCCGGGACGCGTGTGCTGTGTGCTCGCAGCCCAGGGCCTCGGGAGGCACCTCACGGTCCACCGTGGACTCCCTGGAATGTGGCAGGGACTGACTGATGTGATGGGACCCAGACTTGCTCTAGAGTTGAGCCCGGTGCTAGTGTGAGGGCACCCACCCCAGTGAAGCCTGCGGACTCCGCTTGGGTCACTCAGGAAACAGGGAAACAGACCCAGGGATGTGGAGAGGGACCCTGCCCAGCTTTCAGGTGGGGCCACTGTCATGGGGGTCCGATGGGGCAGGTCAAGGCCCCAAGTCCTCCCCATCCACCCCTGTCTTCCTTAGCGCAGAACTAAGGTCAGAACCAGGTCAGGCCGCCCACCTGACCCCAGGGACACCCTGGGGCTATGAACCCCAGCAGCGGGGGGCAGGCCGGGCCCTGTGGGCAGAGCCTGGGAACTGTTTCCAGAGCAGGGTGCTCCTGAGGTCGTGAAAGGCCCGCTCACAGGGCGCCTCTTAGAAATGTCACTAAGGTTCGAGGGGTAGCACAGCGGGTTGGGTGCTTGCCTTGTACACGGCCAGCCTGGGTTCGATCCCTGCCATCCCTTATGGTCCCCCATAGCATCAGGAGTAATTCCTGAGTGCAGAGACGGAATAACACCTGACTATTGCCAGGTGTGGCCAAAAAAACAGTAACAACAACAACAACAACAACAACAGCAACAGAAGTGTCACCAAGTGTCTTGACCAAACCATGGAGCCAATGGCACTGTAAACAGGAAACCCCAACTACAACAGCCAAACTTAAAAACGTGCTGTCGGGCGAGTAATAGTCCAGTGGGCCGGACATTTGCCTTGCATGCGGCTGACTCAGGTTTGATCCCCGGCACCTCATATGGGCCCCCTGAGCCTGACACTGCCAGGGGTAACTCCCTGGCTGCAGAGTCAGCAGTAACCCCTGAGCATCGTGGGTGTGGCCCCAACAAACGAACAAACAGAGCGCGGTTTCCAAGGCAGCGGGTGGCACCCTGGCGGCTCAGATGGAGCAGACGCTAATGGTGGGGCTGGTGCTGGGTCGTGGAATATCTGGAGCTCCATTATAAACCCACGGGAATCATGGTGCCTGAACAGGAAAAGAAACAAAGGGAAAAGAACCGCCACAGAGCACCCGCAGTCTCGCCAGAGGGCCGGGTGAGGAATCTGGCCTCTTCCTTGTGAAAGTCACACCAGATTTTCTTTCCCCCTTTCGTCTTTTGATTCTAAATTGGAAATCTGGGTCCATTATGGACCAGATGGAAAATAATCAGCATTTAAGTAGAAAATAGCCACAGCTGCAATTCTGCTTTCTACAAATAAAATCAATATTTTGGTGCGTTTCGTTTCGTCTTTTCGTACTTCAGACATGCAGCTGATGTTTATTCACGTGTTTTCTCTGCTCGGGCTTACCCCGTGTCCCCATTTCCCTCACGAGCGTTCCGCACTCAGGACACCTGTGTGTCCGCTGGGTTCCTGCACAGGAGTCTGACCGGGGGTCTGCCCTGTGTGTCCGTGCTGGGTGCCTGCCCTGGGTGCCTGCCCGGAGTCTCTGTGGAGTGTTTGTCCTGGTGCCTGCCCTGTCAGGCAAAAGATGCCAGCGCTGCTCCAAGGCTCTGCATATCACAAGGACCTTCTGCTCCCCCTGGAAACTGCCTTTCTGAAGCCTAATTTCAGAAGAGCGCAGGAGGGGACTGAGGGTTTGGACCCGAGAGAGGGTAAGGGACAAACACAGCAATGGGGCGACCGAGCAGGTCTGGGGGGTCTGTGGGGAGCTGGGCGGGGGGTGAGCCTGTCCCAGTGGGAGCAGCAGGGAAGGCTTTGGCTGGGACTCCTTCAAGGGGGAGTCAGGAGGGAGAGCCGGAAGGTGCAGGTCAGGGGAAGAGCCAAGACGGTTCTGAGAGCAGCAGAGGGTAAGGACGAGATGCAAGGACCCTCTGTGAGGGCCTCCCTCCTCCCCCCCACCACCTCTCAGTGTCCCTCCCTCCTCCCCAGGGCCCCTCCCTCCTCCCCCCAGGGCCCCTCCCTCCTCCCCAGGGCCCCTCCCTCCTCCCCAGTGTCCCTCCCTCCTCCCCAGTGTCCCTCCCTCCTCCCCAGTGTCCCTCCCTCCTCCCCAGGGTCCCTCCCTCCTCCCCAGGGTCCCTCCCTCCTCCCCCAGTGTCCCTGCCCTCCTCCCCAGGGCCCCCCTCCTCCCGGGCCCCTCCTCCCCACAGCCCCACCCTCCTCCCCCCTCCTCACCAGTGTCCCTTCCTTCCAGGGCCTTCATCCTCCTCCCCAGGGCCTCCCTCCCAGCCCCCCCAGCTCAGCTCCCTTCTGCCTCCCCACTCCGAGTTCACTCCCTGGCTCCTAGTGCTCTCACTGGCACCCCAAGGTCACAGTCTCTCAGCAGGCCAGGAACGGCCCCTCACGTCCCAGCTCCAGCTCAGGCCAGACCCAAGCCCGTCACAGCCCGTCTTGTGCGCTCAGGCCTGGGGCTCCCTCTCTTAGCCGTCCTGACGGGAGCCAGAGCACCCCCAGAGATCTTCCCGCAAGAGACAGCGCAGGGCCAAGGAGCTGGCATGGTCCCTCCCTGGCCCCATGGAGCCTCGGCAGGAGTGAGGCCTGAGCTGAGAGCCAGGTGTGACCCCAAACAAAAGCAAACAACAGCCCCCAACACCGGGACTGAGGCAGGGCAGACACATGGAGAAGATGCCTCATGTGGACTTTAGAGCCCCTGAGAGCAGGAATTCCTCTTCTCAGCCACCATCTCCGCTTCCCTCCCCCTCTCTCCAAGCCCCTGCCCTCGCCTGGTCTCCGCTTCCCTCCCCTCTCCTCCAAGCCCAACTCCCCAGCCGAGCCTCAGAGGTTCCCAGGCATCGAGAAGTCCAGCCTCGATCCGGCTCGTCCCATTAACTCACTTCGTAATCCCGGCCACAGGCACCAGCCCGCAGCACGTAAACTCCTTGGAGGCAGGAAATGCCCAGGAACCTCTGAATCCACGGCTGGGGCTGGGTTTGCTTTTGCCTTTCCCAGGAGGCATCTCCCTCTCCTGCGGGGACCGGGAGACCCCGGAGACCCTGAGCTGGGCCCCGAGGGCTGGGACCCTGGTTCATGCTCCCCCCCACCCCCAGCCTCGGACCCACCTGCAGCGGGTGGGGCGGGAAGCCTTGGCAAGGTCCAGGCCTTCGGTCGGGGGCAGAGACGCGAGCAGCTTGCAGTGGTGATGCCTGTGTTGTAAACATGAGGCTCAGGGTGCATCTGTGCCCCCTCCAGCCCTGGGGCCATCGGGGGAGACACACGGGTGAGGTGGGGGCTCTGTGCCCCCTCCAGCCCCGGGGGCCATCGGGAGACACACGGGGTGAGGTGGGGGCTCTGGCCCCCCCGCCCGCCTCGGCCGGGGTGAGGTGGGGGCTCAGCTGCCAAGTCTCAACCTACAGCCACCAGACCAGTCATGACGCCAGGCATGGGCAGAGAAGCTCCACCCCTTAAGAATCAGATGAGGGGTCGGGTCCCAGCCTGTCCGCTGCCTCCCTGGAGCCCCGAGACAAGGGAACCAGCCAATTTCTAGTCTTTTTTGCTTGTTAGGTCATACCCGGCGATGCTCAGGGGTTACTCCTGGCTCTGCACTCAGGAATTACTCCCGGCGGTGCTCGGGGACCATATGGGATGCCGGAATGGAACCTGGGTCGGCCAGTACAAGGCAAACGCCCTCCCGCTGTGCTGTCGCTCCGCCCCGGCCCTGAGCTCTGCTCTCTGCATCCTTTCCACCCCGTTGCCTCACCCTCGTTACTCTTGGTAAGTGTTGCTGTGGCTGTTAGTTGCAGAGCTGGAGATGGAACACAGGTGAGGAAGGTGACCAGCCAGCCACATCCCTGGCCCTGCAATGGGGGGTTCAGGATAACGGCTCTGTTGATTCACTCATATTCCAGTTGCCTAAAGAAGTCAATAGTGACTCTTTTTCTGGGCCAGGGTCCTATACAATTAGGTACCAGGTCCCTCGGGCCTTGGATCTCTCTCTCTCTCTCTCTCTCTCTCTCTCTCTCTCTCCTCTCTCTCCTCTCTCCCTCCCTCTCTCCCCTCTCTCTCTGTCTCTGTTTTTGCTTTGGTGGTGACGCTGGGGCTCAAACTCTGGCCTCACACCTGCTCCTTATATGTTCTACCACTGCTCTCCATTCCTGCCTCTCTTTCTCATTAAAAGAAAAATAGTTGAGCAGGGAATAAGGTCCCGAGCTACTCCGACCAGGAGGACCTGAGTTCAAAGTCCAGAAGTTCTTTAGGCCAGGAAGAGAGAGCAAAGGGCAGGAGCCCACGCCTGAAGTGTGCAGGGTCCTCAGCACTGCGTGTGCGTATGCGTGTGCGTGTGCGTGCGCAGTGTGCGTGCGTGTGGGCGGCGTGGTGTTCCTGGGCCAGGAATGCCTCAGCTGTAGAATACATGCCTTGCATGTGTGAGGCCTTGGGCTCCAGCCTCAGCAGCGGGGTGAGGTGGGGATACAGGCTTTAATTCCGAATACAAACCTTGTTTCTCAAGTCAGGACGGTAACTCGGGCCCTGCCTGTGATGTGGCAGTGAGAGAGTTGCCCTAGAGGGGGGCAGCCCAGCACGCAGGCAGGCTCCGATGCTCAAGAGCGGTTGTGGCCATACGAAGCAAAAAATAAAATCCCCACGTGAGAGCTGAGTGGGCTCTATCAGGCAATTCCCCACCTTCGCCACAACAAATAAATCACCTGGAAACGTTTCAAAAAGGAGGTTCTAGAGAGTCTTATGCTGTGCCTCACAACCCCCCTGACAAATCACAGCCTCTGCGTGTGTGTACTTGGGCAGGCCCCAACCCTGCCGGGCAACCTAACGGCCGGGCTGAGACTCCTGACTCAGAGAGACGTTGGCACTAATCATAAGCGGTCACAGTCCTGGCAAAATGGGGCCGTGGCCTCCTTCCTAGGGGCCCGGCAGAATCACGCAGGGAACTTGTAAAGATCCTGATGTCCCTCCCTAGGCCAATGACAAGCCAGTGTCTGGGATGAAACTCAGACTTTTGACAGCTCCCTGGGTGGCTCAGTGTATAAGCAGTGCAGAGAAGCTGAGCTCAAGAGCACAGTCAAAAAGGAAAATAAGGGGTTCATGAGGATAAGAAGGGGCTCAGTGAGGAGAAGTAGGGGCTCAGTGAGGAGAAGAAGGAGTTCAGTGAGGAGAAGAAGGGGCTCAGTGAGGAGAAGAAGGGGTTCAGTGAGGAGAAGAAGGGGTTCAGTGAGGAGAAGAAGGGGTTCAGAGAGGGAGAAGAAGGGGTTCAGTGAGAAGAAGGGTTCAATGAGGAGAAGGGGCTCAGAAGAAGGGGCTCACTGAGGAGAAGGAAGGGGCTCAGTGAGGAGAAGAAGGAGTTCAGTGAGGGAGAAGAAGGGGCTCAGTGAGAAGGGGCCCAGTGAGAAGAAGGGGCTTCAGTGAGGAGAAGGGGCTCAGTGAGGGAGAAGGGGGTCAGTGAGGAGAAGGGGCCCAGTGAGGGAGAAGGGGTTCAGTCTGAGGAAAGGAAGGGCTCAGTGAGGAGAAGAAGGGGCTCAGTGAGGAGAAGGGGCTCAGTGAGGAGAAGAAGGGGGCTCAGTGAGGAAGAAGGGGCTCAGAGAGGAGAAGAAGGGGTTCAGAGAGGAGAAGAAGGGGTTCAGAGAGGAGAAGAAGGGGCTCAGTGAGGAGAAGAAGGGCTCAGTGAGGAGAAGAAGGGGCTCAGTGAGGAGAAGGGGCTCAGTGAGGATGAGGATGGGGCTACATCTACGCTGAAGAGTTGAGGCCAGTGTTCCTAGTTTCCTGGGAGGGTCTTGTAGGCTCCAGGGACAGATTGGGGGCCAGGAGGAAATTGTCGCATGATGATGTGCCTCCCCTAAGCCAGGGGGTCTGTCCAGATCATCTCAGCCATTCAGCCCCAGGGAAGCGGGTGGTGGTGCCCCATTTGTTGGGTGAGGAACTGGGACCTGAGGAGCCTCAATCAGGTCTGTTCAGCCCCTGAGCAAGTGAGTGTGCCTGAGACAGCCGCCATATGCCCTGTGCTGGGGCACATGCAATGGCCGTAGGGTGGTCTCTTGGGGTGGGCCTCTCTCCCCCCCAGAGCTGAGAGAAACTGATGGAAGATGCAAGTGTTAATGTATTTTGCTGGGGAGGGAGAGAGACAGACAGAGACAGAGACAGAGAGAGACAGAGAGATAGAGACAGAGGCTGAGAGAGAGGGAGGAAGCGGAGAGGGAGAGAGAGCTAGCAAGAGAGAGAGCGAGAGAGCAAAGAGCGAGCGAGAGCTGACTCCACATTGCTCCTAAGGCCCCTGGAGCAGCTCGTAGGCCACCAGGTGCTTCTAACTGGTTCATTCACAGAACCTGAGTCATGTGTCATGAGCACTGGGGTGTGGAAACTAAACTCTCACAACAAGACAAACATTAAACTATTATCTGTGCATGGACATGCAGTGGACACTGCTGGCTACCAGGAAGTGACGAAATCACACGATGTGGATTGAGCCGAGGGCATCACGCTGCTGAAGTCAGCGGAAGGAGAGGCGCAGGCATCTCACAGGTGGGATATTCAAAAGCACAACAAGGGAATATGAAAGGCCAAAGGCCACAGGACCTGAGATCCATCTACTGCAGTGACACAGTGGTGGGGGTGGGGCCCCCTGAGAAACTCGGGAGGGAAGAAGGATCTGGTGGGGGCGGGTTTCACTCTCATGCAAGGAAACTTATCACTGACGGTGTTGTCAACGGTGTGGTTAAAACAAAAAATAAATACAATTTAAGCCATTTTTAAAAAAGGGCAGAAATTTTCTCCCGAGCCTCTGCCTTCTGTGGGCAGGACGGTGTTCCCATGTGCGTGGGCCCGTGCTCTATCCCCGTGGCCGTGTCTGTCCCCATGTGCGTGGCCCATGCTCTATTCCTGTGGCCGTGTCTGTCCTCCATTGCATGTCCCATGCTCTATCCCCCGTGGGCCGTGTCTGTCCTCCATTGCGTGGCCCATACTCTTATCCCCGTGGCCGTCTGTCCTCCATGTGCGAGGCCCGTGCTCTATCCCCGTGGCCGTGTCTGTCCTCCATTGCGTGTCTCATGCTCTATCCCCGTGGCCGTGTCTGTCCTCCATTGCATGGCCCATGCTCTATCCCCCCGTGGTTGTGTCTGTCCTCCATTGCGTGGGCCCGTGCTCTATCCCCCGTGGGCCGCCTGTCCTCCATGTGCGTGGGCCTGTGCTCTATCCCCCGTGGCCGTGTCTGTCCCCTCCATTGCGTGGCCCATGCTCTATCCCCGTGGCCATGTCTGTCCTCCATGTGCGTGGCTCGTGCTCTCATCCCCGTGGGCCGTGTCTGTCCTCCATTGAGTGGCCCGTGCTCTATCCCCGTGGCCATGTCTGTCCTCCATGTGCGTGGCTCGTGCTCTCATCCCCCGTGGGCGTGTCTGTCCTCCATTGCGTGGCCCGTGCTCTATCCCCGTGGCCGCCTGTCCTCCATGTGCGTGGCCCGTGCTCTATCCCCGTGGCCGTGCTGTCCTCCATGTGCGTGGCCGTGCTCTATCCCCCCGTGGGCGTGTCTATCCTCCATTGCGTGGCCGTGCTCTATCCCCGTGGGCCGCCTGTCCTCCATGTGCGTGGCCCGTGCTCTATTCCCATGGCCGTGTCTATCCTCCATTGCGTGGCCCGTGCTCTATCCCCCGTGGGCCGTCTGTCCTCCATGTGCGTGGCTCGTGCTCTATCCCCGTGGGCCGTGTCTGTCCTCCATTGCGTGGCCGTGCTCTATCCCCGTGGCCGTGTCTGTGACTTCCGCCTGGCCCTCGTGCACGTGTCACAGGTCAATGCATTCATCTTTACAAGAAAACGTCATGTCTGCTTTTGAGTCTCACCTGCAGTGCTCAGGACTTACGCCTGGCTTTGCACCTGTCTCAGCCACATGCAAAGCCAGTGTCCTGTAAAATCTCTCTGGCCGTTGGAGATAAATATGTAAAATGCCTGAAAACCCAAACTGGGCTGGACAGGCCTGACGATTGCTCTGCCTTGCTCCTAAGGCCATGCGTTCCCTGACCATCAGAGGGGTCCGAGCAAAGGACACAGGTCCCCTTCTTCCCGCAGAGCCAGCTGTTCTGAGGGATGGGCGAGTGCCCGGACACACTGCCTCCTGACCTCTGACCTCTGACCCCGAGTGCCCGGACATGCTGCCTCCTGACCTCTTTGTCTTCTGCTTCTCTCCAGTGGCGCTTCCCAGGCCCACCTACTCTCTAACCTCGAGAAACCAGTGGCTTCCTGTGCTGGAGGCCCGAGGCAGTTCCAGAGGAAAAACCATCTGCCCGAAGGCCTTGGTTCTGAGATTTCCAGCCGCCCCTCCCCAGCTCCTACCTGAGGCCTAGAGGGAGGGGCCAGAATCCCAGACTCCTGCAGTTAGAAAACTTGTCTTCCGCAGCCGGGAAGATGGAACAGTGGATGGGACACTGGCCTTGCGCATGGCCTGCCTGGGGAAATCCCTGGTACCCCACAGGGTCTCCTGAACATAGCCAGCAGTGATCCCTGAGCACTCCTGGGTGTGGTCCCCAAACAAGAGTAAAGAAGAAGCTGCCTTCTGAGACCACCTCACCCGGGGTGCCAGTCCCGGGGCCCATCTCTCCTGCTTCTGCCCCTGCTGTGCCCACAGCTCATCCGGCTTGGGTCTCACCATCCCCGTCTGCAAGCAAGAGGCAAAGCCACACACAGCTGTGAGGTGGGCAGACACAGCTGGGTGTTCCTACCAGGTCCCCCTAGCTGGGGGGTGGGCAAGGAGCCCCACTCCGGACCTCCCTGGCTGTGAGGAAGAGCCGCCGGCGCTGGCACCCAGCCTGCCCGGCTGAATGAAGGACCCCGACTCCCACCCCAACCCGCTCCGTGCTGACCCCTCGCCACCTCTCCATTCTGAGGGCGCCTCCTGCAGGCCCTGCTCAGAACACCAGCCCGACCTGAGTACCTTCACCGTCTCTGTCCACTGCGCCTGCTCGCTCTCCCAGGGGTCCACTCGGATCCAGTCGGACGTCTGCAGGGCGAGCTGGACCATGGCCACCCGTGGTGGGCGGCTGCCAGGTCTTTCTTCCCATAGAGGTCGTTGACAGGCGAGATGATCCCGCCGGTCACCTGGTACCTGCCTGGGCAAGGGAGAGCGGTGCTGTGGGCACCAGCCTGGGTAGGGGCCAAACGCTGGTGTCTGGTCCTGGTGGGGGCTGCCCCAACCTTCTGTTCTGAGCAGGTGAGCTCCCTCCAGCTTCTCCTAGAAGCTTCTAGAGTCACCAGTGTTGCTGCTGAGAGCGCGACTGAGGGAGAGGGGTGGAGCAAATTGAGAGGCAGATGTGGCAAATGCAGAAATGTGCCAACAGGGTAAGTGGCAGATGGCGGCTGCAGTCAGATGCTGAGTCCTTGTGTGGAACTAGACCTGGCATTACTGTCCCCGAGAGCATAGTCCTGGCTCTGCACTCAGGAATTACTCCTGGTGGTGCCTGGGGAACCATGTGGGATGCCTGGGATTGAACTCGGGTGGGCGGCATGCAAGGCAAACACCCTCCCTATTGCTCTGCCCCTTTTTCTCTCTTTTGTGGTTAGTGCATATACATTGTGAAGACCTCGTCCTGAATCAGCACACAGGAGCTTTACCGTGTTGTGGGTGAACATTTCACTCTTTGTGGGGCTTGAGAGAGGGAGGGAACAGTGGGTAAGGTACTGGCCTTGCCGTGGCCAGCCTGGGTTCTATCCCTGGCACCCCATATAATCCGCTGAGACCGTCAGGAGAGATCCCTGAGTGTACAGTCAGGAGTAAGCCTGAGCACCGCCGCCTGCGCCCCTAACTAACCGAACAACATAAACACCACCATTTCCTTGGTGCATGACGCAAAACCACAAATGTCCTCTGGATGGTCAGCTACTTCCGTGGCAATGACCAGAAGACCCCTGATCCCCTGTGTGCAATGCCACCCTTTCGGGATTCACGCATCTGTGTTCAGGCCTGCTTCTGTCCCCGACGCCTCCCGGCCCCATCTGCCTGCCTGTGGCACGCCACAGTGCTCTGATTCCTCCGGCCTGACCTTCAGCAAATCTCCCATCTCTCCTTCAACGGTGTCTTGGAGATTCACGAAGCTTTGCATTTTTCGCTTCAACTTTAGAAATGTCCTGTCGAGTTTCACAAAAAAATACAATATTACCCTGTCCCCAATTAAAACTCTGCTGGTGATGGGAGAGGGACCGAGTCTGAATCTGGAGTCACAGAGAACTCGGCACCCCACGCTCCACCACCCCAATGAGTCACAGACAACTGGCACCCAACGCTCCACCACCCCAAACCGTCCCTCCGACACGGTGCTTCTTCTCACTGCTTTAGGTTTTCATGTCTATAAATGCAATTTCCAAATTAAATAAAATGCTTTATTTGGAGGTGTTTAAAAAGAGTTTGCCTCCCACTCGGCAAGCCTGGCAAGCTTCTCGTGTTGTATTTGATATGCCAAATTCCAGTAACAATTATATTAGGTCATTCCCATGACCTAATATAATGGTTTGAGGCTCTTTATGTTCCTGTAGCAAGCCGATGCCCTTGGCTCTACTGGCATGAGACAGGACACATGGAGTTATTACTGGTGCCCGCTCTAGCCAATAGATGATCAACGGGAAGATCGTGGATCGTGATCGTGAAATGCAATTTCACATTTTTTTTTAGCCTTAGGCATGGTCTTTATTTACGTGGCCACGTAAATTTCATTTTTTTTCTGAAAAAGCACTTTCACATCCTCTGTAAGATTTATTCCTAGATACCCGTTCTATTTGAATGCCACTAACAAAATACGTATTTTCTATTTCTAGCCGATGTGTTGAAATAATTTAAGTTTGTTGTGTGTGTTATCTGGTAATCTTGCTTTTAAATCTCTCTCTCTCTCTCTCTCTCTCTCTCTCTCTCTCGTGTTTGGTCCACAGGAGCCTGTCATCTGTACTTACTCCTGGCGGGCTCAGGGAAACGCCGTCACCAGGGATACAACCTGTTCCGCCACATACAAGGACAAGCCTTAATCTGAGAATCATCTCCCTGGCCCCTAGCAATCTCTCCTTGATTCTAAGTTTAGCTGCCGATCTGTATTTATAAATACCATCTGAAAACACTGACAACTTGCTTCTCCAAGTCTAAGCCTTAAGTTTTTCCAAGCCTTAGACTTTGTCCATCTTGGTGTGTTGCCCGCGGCCTCTGCCAGGCAGCTGAGTAGAGATGGTGCCAATAGTCATGCTGGTCTTATCAAAAGGACAGCTTTTCAGTTTCAGTAGGACACACGATGACTGCGCAGGTTCTCCATAGATGACTGCCACCCACTGTGGCTGAGACAACACGCTCATAGGCCCTGTTTTCAGTTTTCCTCTTTCTGGTCCACAGCATAATCGCCTGGCTGGACTTCTTGGAATGAGACTGGGCTGAGCTCCTGTCAGTGGGATGTGAGTGGACATGAGGTTTGCCCCATCCAGATCCAGTCATTAAAAAAAAATCTGACCCTCTAGCTCTTTTACAGGAAACCTGAAAAGTACAGAGAAGACACAAATGGGGCTTACTGACCACCCCCCGCCCCAACCACACACATCCCTAGACGTGGCTTTGGAGGAAACTTCCCTGTAGATTTCATGAACCTACCTGGAATTTATCAGTGTAATAACAATACGCGTTATTTAATGTGCTAAGTTCCTGAAACCAGGGTATTTATCCCAGCAGCCTTGCACGGTTTCCCCTATTTACTTACAGAGATATTCCCAGTCAGTTCCTGTGTGGCTTCTCCTGTTTACTTAAAGAGATATTGCCAGCCAGTCCCTGTTTAAGAGCTTCTATCATTATACCAAAATTTGTTTCTTCCACACTCTTGAAATGATTGGGTAATCCCCCCACCCTTTAGTCTGTTAACACAGTAAATTGTAGTGATTAATTTTCTCATCTTTAACATTACATTTGAGATAAACTCGATTTGGCCAAGACATAGTATCCTTTTAATGTACTGATGAATTCACTTTGGTAATTTTTTAGGCAGTGAGAGATCTATAATTTTCTTTTAGTGCCCTAATCAGGTTTTGGTATCAAGATTATGTTGGCTTCTTAAAAGATGTTGGGGGCAGTCCATCTTCTTCTGTGCTCTGAGTGTTCGTGGGTAAGATTAAAATGAACTTTCCCCCCCACCCCCACCTTAAAGTATCTGGTAAAACTCACCAGTAAAGTATAGAGGCTGCATTTTAATTGGTCTGATATTTTTTTTGGGGGAGCTGCTGATTTAACTTCTTTAATAGATACAGAGACCACTTCAGAATTTTTTATGTTATCATTACACTTTTTGGCAACTTACATCTGTCTAGGGCTTTGCTCGTTATATCTCAATTTTGAAATCACTCACATGACATTATTCACATTATTCATTACTCGCAACGCTCCCTCCTTGGTTTACAGTCAACTCCCCTGTCCTGCCTTCCTTTTCCTGTTTAATGGGGTTCGTGTCCTTTCCTGTTAATGGGGGTTTGTGTGTCCTTTTGCCCTGCTCAGCCTTGCGAGAGGCTCCTCTTTCTATGGGTCTTTTTTCAAAGGACCAACTTTCGGCTCTATTGATCTTCTCTACTGAACGCTTATTTTTCATTTTATCCATTTGCTCTGCTTATTTTTATTAATTACAGCTCCTATTTCCTGATGTTGTTCTGCTCCTGTGATAAATGTTCAGCTAACTAATTTGCTGTGCATCTTATTTTCTAATAGACACTTTGTCTTATTTTCCCAAACAAGTGATCCACGCTTTGTTTTCTTTCTGAACACACACGTGGCGGTGATCCTCGGGATCACGTCTCTGCTTTTCCCAAACAAGTGATCCACGCTCTGTTTTCTTTCTGAACACACACGTGGCGGTGATCCTCGGGGTCACGTCTCTGCTTTTTCCCAAACAAGTGATCCACGCTTTGTTTTCTTTCTGAACACACACGTGGCGGTGATCCTCGGGATCACATCTCTGCTTTTCTCATGAGCTTTCCCACAGTCTGCGTGATCATTCAGTTCAAGATGGTCCCTAGTTTCCATGACTCTGTCTTGCCATGATTCTGTCTTTCTCTTGATCCATGAGCTCTTTAGGAGCGTTTTCCTTTTTTTTTTTTTTGCTTCTTGGGTCACACCCAGCGATGCTCAGGGGTTACACCTGGCTCTGGGCACAGGAATTACTCCTGGCAGTGCGTGGGGGACCATATGGGATGCCGAGGATCAAACCTGGGTCGGCTGCATGCAAGGCAAAAGCCCTACCTGCTGGACTATTGCTCCGGCCCAAGGAGCATTTTCCAAAATTACCAAACATAAAGAGCTCACGAGGCGCCCAGGAGGGGTGTCCAAGAACTCACGAGGCACCCAGATGCTCACAAGGCGCCCAGGAGGGATGGCAGGTTCTAGCCCTGGCCTGCCACCCCAGCAGAGCCTTGCAACAAGCCGACCAACAGAAGGCCCCCCACTCCACGAGAGCCTCCATTCTCCACATCCGACTTCCCTCTCGTCAGAACTCCACCCAGCAGACCAGCCTATCACAGCCCAGCTCATCGAGATCCAACCTGCTGCACTTTTTTTAAATCCGGCTCAGGTATGCTGATCCAGAGACTCACAGACATGGGACAGAGCTGCTACTGGCTCTCCCTGTGCCCAGCCGCTCACGAGGCGCCCAGGAGGGATGGCGGGTTCTAGCCCTGGCCTGCTACCCCAGTAGAGCCTCACAATAAGCCAGACGACCCCCACTCCATGAGGGCCTCCATTTTCCACATTCAGACTTCCCCTCGTCAGAACTCCACCCAGCAGACCAGCCTATCACAGCCCGGCTCGCCCGGCTGGCGCAGGTTCATCAACAAATGCTGATTTAGAGATGACTACAAGAGTATGCTACCTGCATGGCAGAGCCTGGCAAGCTACCTGTGTCGTATTTGATATGCCAAATACCAGTAACAATTTTAGACCTCATTCCCATGACCTGATGAATGGTTTGAGGCTCTTTATGTTCCTGGAGCAAGCAGGAGCCCTTGGGCTCTACTAGCATGAGATAGGACATATGGAGATGTTACTGGTGCCCGCTCGAGCAAATCGATGATGAACTGGAAGACAGTAACAGTGACAGTGATACCAAACATTTTGAGATTTTTTCACTTTTCCTTTCATTCTTTATTTCTAGTTTGGTGGCACTGTGGGCAGACAACGTAGCCTGTATTGATTTTAATCACTGAAATGTGTGGCTGCTGCTTTGAGTCTCGGGATGCGATCATTTTTTGGCAAATGTTCCATGTGCGTTTAAAAAGGAATGCACATTCTATGATTGCAGGGTTCAATGTTTTGCTCGTTTAATTAAGACAGAGGGTAATGCCCCTCGGCTAAGTATTATCCGGGCCAGAACTCCCTTTTTCAGATGCCTGGATGACAAAGTCACCTAAGATGCTTCATTTACTCTGGGGAAGTGTGCAGAACAGATAAGCATGATTAGAAATTGACCTGTAAGGGGAAAAAAAAGGCTTAGAATCCAGATTCTGAAGATTACACTTCACCTTGGAGTGAGAACTGTTTCACCACTTATGGGAATGGTGGCTTACGTGCATTTAAGTGCTCTAGAAAGCAAAGTCGGTCCATTTCCACATCTGAAGCCTGAATTACACTCGGCACAGTGGGCTCCTCTGTTTTGCCTAATGTGAGCACTTAAAAAAATTATTATACCACGGTGAGATTTACAATTACAAAACTGTTCACGATTAGATTTCACACACACAGTGTTCCTGCACCCATTTCTCCATCAGAGCATATTTCCCACCAATGTCCCCTGATCCCTCCTCCAGCCTGCCTCTATGGCAGGCACTTTGCCTCTTCTCTCTCTTGCTCTCCCTCCCCCCTCCCCCTCCCTCCCTCCCTCCCTCTCTCCCTCTCCCTTCCTTCCTCTCCTTCCTCTCCCTCCTCTCTCTCTCTCCCTCTCTCTCTCTCTCTCTGTCTCCCTTCTCTTACACATTGTGGCTTGGGCTCCTTCTCTTTAAGGAGAAGCAGGGGACTAAGAGGACCAACCTCCTAGAGTTGCCTCCCCCCTCCTCCCCATGTATGCACATGTGACCTTTTCTGTTTTCTGGGAGGACACTGGGGCTGGTTGCGGGGAGGTGGAGGGGGGCGGTTTGGGGTCACTCTGAGTAACTCTGCTGGGCATCTTGGATCTCCAACGTCACCTGGAATGATTTAACTCATCTAGACAGGACCGATCGTCCTGGGAGAAATCAATGTTTTGTTAATGCATCTGCGAGAGGCAAGAGTCAAGGAGAGTAACAAGTTGAAATAAAACTCCCCGTCTCCTCCAAAGAGTCGGGCACTCGCCTCTGCTTCCCCACCTTGGCCTCCACACCCCCCACCCAGTCCCTGAGCTAGCTCTTCGGAGACCCTGTCTCCTGAGGTGCAGGCCCTTCCCTGCTATCCCCAGGACTCCCGGACTCGCCTGAACGCTGGCTGGATGAGGGATGATCCGTCCATCTGTCTGCCTTTGGCTGTCCCATGAGAACGATGGAGCCTTTGGGGAGAGCCTGTGCTTTGTCAGTCTAGGTCCTGCACGCTGTGTACCGTCAGGTGATGCCGCCCTTCCTTGCCTTGGGGATACCATAGCCACATGGGGGTGCGCCTCACAGGGTGACTGGAGTTTCTAATTGATCTCCACCTCCCCTAGGAACTCTCAGTAGCAAAGAAGCAATAAAGATAGGATAGAAGGAAATCGAGGAGGGAGGGAGGAGGGAGGGAAGAGAGAGAGAGAGAGAGAGAGAGAGAGAGAGAGAGAGAGAGAGAGAGAGAGAGGAGGGGGGTAAGTGCCCACCCTGCATGGGCCGGAAAGACAGTACAGTGGGTAGATACTGCTGGCCTTGCACAGGCTGCAGATAGTACAGTGGGTAGAGAGTGTTTGCCTTGTAAATGGCCGACCCAGGTTCCACCCCTGGCACCCCATATGGTCCCCTGAGCTCACCAGGAGTAATCCCTAAGTGCAGAACCAGGAGTCAGCCCTAAGCATGGCTGGGTGTGGCCCCTCAAATAGATAAATAAGTAAATAAAATAAAAACAGAAGTTAATCATGAAGAGAGAGAATGAGAAAGAAGGCAATGAGCAGGGAAAGCCAACCAAAAATGGGGAGCAGGAGGGCTGAGAGCGAGGCCCAGAGTCAGTGGAGGCAGACTGAATGCGCTGAGGAATGGGCTCAGGCCCCCTCACGGGCCAGGGTCTGGTCCGGCCTCAGCAGGAAGCGGCTACCTCACCTTCTGTGGGGACGGGAGAGCAAAGTTGGCCACTGGGTCTAAGGGCCAAATGGATGTAAGAAGAACCCTCAGCCAGGCCTTTGGGCAGGTTCTCTGGCTCCCCTTCCTGGGCAATCACTAGCTGGCAGCTCACTTCTAGAGCGACCTGAGCTTCCTTGCGCCCCCAAGCCCGGACCTCTTCCATAAGATAAAGGATTTTCCTGAGTACAATATCCAGTAGAAAGTCAAGAGGCTGGAGTGATAATATAGAGTTAGCGGATTTGCCTTGCAAGTGGCCAGCACAGGTTCAATCACCAGGATCCCCATATGGTCCCCCAAGTACCTCCAAGAGCGATCCCCTAAACGCAGCCAGGAGTGAGCACCTCTGAGTATGGACCCAAACCCAATCAAACAAAAGCCGGAAGTCCAATGGAATTTTTTTTCTTTAAAAAAAAAATATATATATATTTCATCAATAAATGCACAAGATGAGAGCCTACTAATATCCCACCCACACAGCAGAGCCTGACAAGCTACCGTATCGTATTTGATATGCCAAAACCCAGAAACAATTGTAGACCTCATTCCCATGACCTGATGGAATGGTTTGAGGCTCTTCATGTTCCTGGAGCAAGCAGATGCCCTTGGGCTACACTAGCATGTGACAGGACGTATGGAGATGTTACTGGTGCCCGCTCGAGCAAATTGATGAACAACGGAAGACAAGTGATACAAGTTATTTATATATATATATATATAATATATAATATATATAAAATATACGTATATTTATATGTATGCATATATAAATATGTATATATGTATATTTAAATGTGTATATTTAAATATACATATATATGTATATTTAAATATTTAAGTGCTGTTTCCTTACACTGACTTAGCTGACCCACACCTGGCCTGTTTCCTTACACTTGGCTGACCCGCACCTGGCCTGTTTCCTTACAGACTTAGCTGACCTGCACCTGGCTTGTTTCCTTATACTGACTTAGCTGACCACGCACCTGGCCTGTTTCTTTACATTTGGCAGACCCGCACCTGGCCTGTTTTCTTACAGACTTAGCTGACCCGCACCTGGCCTGTTTCCTTACACTGACTTAGCTGACCCGCACCTGGCCTGTTTCCTTACACTTAACTGACCTGCACCTGGCCTGTTTCCTTACACTGACTTAGCTGACTCACACCAGCACCACCCCACCCCCATCTCTGACCACGCATTATCTCTGCCCTTAGACTTCACATCCACTACTCAGTCAAGACCCAGGATCACACACATTGACCTGAGGACTGTGTAGGTTGGGTTGGTGCTCCCTGGTACTGCAAAGTACACAGTCGTACATCAATCAGGTTTAAATTAAATTTACTTGGGAAAGGGCATCCAGCAGTGCTCAGGGCTATTCCTGGCTCCAGGCTCAGGAGTGACCCCTAGCTGTGCTCGGGGACACTGCATGGTGCTGGGGACTGAACTGGGGCAGCCGGAAGCAAGGCTGCTCCTTGCTCCTGCTCCTTGCACTCTCTCAGGCTCATTTCACACTTTAACAGCTGGAGCCGCGTGCTGAGCTTGGAGTCCTCCGGGAGAAACTTGGGGTGCTCTTCCCAAATGAAAGAAATGCCCGACTGGCATTTTCACTTAGAAGAGGGGCTGGCTAGGGGCCTTGGTGCCTTCCCATGCCTGGTCCTGGTTACTCTGGGGGGACAGGAAGCCTTAGTCTTTCTGGGGAATGAAGGTGTTTTTCCCTGACGTATTCCAACACTGGGCTGATCCATTACATTGCAGCCATGACACAGTGTCTCTCCTGCACTGTGTTGGGTTTGTCTTGAATTTGGGACGCCTTCTACTCTATTCTAATAGCTTTTTCAAACACTTATTGGGGATTTGCTAGGGATATGGTGGCGTCCCCTGCAAATAATGAACAAGGAGTTCCATTTCTACATAACTCTATTTCTTATTTTTGCCTGCTGCCAGTGGAAAATAAGTGTTGAGTGAGCATTCTTTTCCATTTCCCCGCTTCTGTGGGGATGGCGCTGAAGTGTTATGCCATTATGTGGCACGCACTCTAAGTACCCTTCCCATTCTAATTTACTAAGAGCTTTAAAAACCCCTGAGTAGGTGTTGGACTTTATTGAATGACTTTTAAGTGTGTATTGAGATGATGATTTAAGTTTCATAAAAATATATCGTCTCAGTAATGTGCTATATTAATAGATATCCTTATGGTATACTGTCCTTGGATACCTGGGATTGATGTTACCCGAGCAGGCTGAATCAACCTTTTATTAGCAACTTGACAACCTACTACTTTATGTGAGTATTTTGCATCCAAGATGATATTGTTAAATACTAACTGTATTATGACACACTATCCTTATCCAATTTTCTTTGTGCTAAAATGGCCCTGGTAGATGGAATCGCTGGCCCGACTTCCTCCTCGGCCATGACCACATGTGCCCACAGCTCCGCGCCTCGCCTCACGCCAGCAGGGACTGCTCTGTGTCCTGACTCGACTTGCTCAGGAGACTTGCTCTGGCCAGCCGGGACAGCAGCAGACCAGACAGGAGCAGAAAGGTCACATATGCTTGTTCTCTTGTCTCTCTCCAGGGAGAGGGACACAGGCCATCACTCTGCCTTTGATTTGCGAGAATGAAACAGCTCCAAGTCCTGAGAACATGAAGAGCCACCAAGGGCATGATCCTTCCCCCTAGGGCCGAGGCTGAGCAGCAGAGGGGCAGGCCTTGAGCTGCCCTTCCTGACACAGTGTGTCCACCGGCCTGCGGGTGCTTCCAGGCACTGCCCACTTGCCCCTTGCAGCTGCTTGGAGCTTGGGACGGATTCCCCCTGGGGCAGAGGCAACGTTGTGGGTTCCCAAGGCTGTGGCATGACAACCAAGCTGGGACATGTCACCTGATGCTTTGGGCACCAGCTGTTGGGCTGTGGAAGGCCCCAGGTGTCTCTTGCAGAGAGACACCCACTGCATGGCCACCTGAACCTGCAACGGTCAAGGTGAATGTTCCCTCCCCCAACTCCATTGGCCCGGCAGGTGAGTGGGGAGGTGCCAGATGGGTGCTCCCCCCAACTCCAATCTCAGATAGCCCATACACCCTGGGCAGACACACGCCCTCACCCTTGGGCTCTACCCAAACTTCAAATCTCAGGACAACCACAGCCAACATGCAGCCCTTGGAGGGCTGGTCTGCTGGGCAGGAGAAAGAAACAGCCATGCAGAAAGGGGTACTGCTTGCCCACAGTTAGGGGGCCAGGAAAGGGTGGCCTGGTGTTCAGTGTGAGGCAGCAGGTTCGGAGGGGAGCCTGGTCAGGTGCACGCAGAGTCCTCTTGCTGGGCTTCGGGCTAACGGGTGGGTTGCTTGGCCACGTTTGTCATGTGCAGTGATCTGGTCCCTCACGGAGGTGCACCCCTCATTTAAGAAGCGAGCTAGATGGCGGGCGTGGGGGCATGGCACAGAGCACCAAGACACAGCCAGGCTGGGAAAGGCGCCGTGGGTAGCATCGCCGCTGTCTCCGTGTGGCCCCAAATGGGCCATTCTGGGCTAGAGCTGAGATTCTGTACCCCCACCCCCAATTGCAGGGCTGAACAAATGAGACCATCACTCCTTTAAGGCCTCCTTGGCATCAGGGTGAAGGGCTTACAGGGCTGGTGGGGTGGCCTGGCCTCCCGAGCAGACAGGACTTAGCAGCATTCCCAAGTGGGGCCTGGTCTCCACCATGCTGGCTAGAATCCAGCTCCCAGCTCCTTTGCCCAGAGCGACTGCTTTGCACGTGGAAGATCGGGGTGTGTTTTCTGGCACTGTCTAGTCCCCAGAGCACAGGGCTGGGAGTAAGCCCTGGGCACTGCGGGAGTACCCACATCCTAAAAACAAACAGTGAGACCGTGTTCTGGCCATGCTGAGACCGGGCTGCCCTTTTGCCAGGTCACCTGGTCTCCTCAGGGTTCTCCTCAGGGCTGCCTCCAGCTCTGCGCTCTGAGGAGCTCCCACTGGGCAGGCACTATCAGCCTCTCTGGCTTCTGGGACTTTTTGTCCATTTTCTTCTTTCTTTGGTTGTGTTGGCTGAAAAGCAGCCTGGGAAAAAAGTAAAGAAACACCGTATCTCTATCCACTCACAGCGGTGGGGACTGAACTCACAGCGTGTGGTGAACCCACACGACTACCCGAGCTGCACCCCCATCCTACCCCCGTCAGTGTGGGCGGTGCTAGTCATAGGAACCGCAGCAGGCAGCGCTCACTGGACCAGGATCCCAGGGACCCAAGGCAGCCTCGCACAGGCCAGGCATGCGATTACCTGCATCTGGAGCCTCATCCCTAGTCCTCACATACATTTTTCTTGTTTTGAGATGACATTGATTGTGCTGAGGGGCTATTTCTGGGTCCATGCTGGTGCTCATGGGGACCGTATGTAGCGCCAGGGATGGAACCTGGGTGGGCTATGTGCAAGGGCCTTAACTGCTGGACTCTCTGGCCTCTTGGGATGTCAGAAGCAACTGTTGTAGTGATGCTAAGGAACTGAGTCAACAAGGAAAAGCGACCATTTGCCAGAGAGAAGGGCAGCAGTGGTGGACATGGGGAGAGACCAGGCCCTCACCTGGAAAGGTTTGTGTGGCTTTCAGGGAGCTTATTGTAATTAAACTCGGCGGGCTCCATGCTGAGTCTGGAAAACATGGTCTGGTAGGGCAGGGAGTGGGGTCATCTTGGCACCCTTTTTATTTTCTTTGCCAGATTTCCAGCTGATTAAACAAGTTTTGTTTTCCTGTTTATTGGTTTCTTCAGCAAGATGCTCTGAGCGCTCGTGGTGCAAATGAACCTGAGGTATCCATTTATTGCTTTGTGGCCAGAAGCAAGCAACTGAGGCCATGCCTGGGTCGTGGAGCTGTGCGCAGGACCCCCAAGTAGAGTTGGGGTGTTCTGCTCTGCACACACAGAGCTGTGGTGTTGGGCTGGGGAGCTTGGGGCTCCTCCGGAGGGTTTCGCCTCTCCAGCCCTGTCCAGGTAACCTGAGCGTAATAAATCGTCTGATGGGTGGAGGGTGGGGGCGGCTCTTTGGGTCCCTCGGGCTTTCGGATCTCTCCCTTCTGCAGCCATGCTTCTCTTTTTTAAATTTTTTTTATTATACCACCGTGAAACATACAGTTACAAAGGTGTTCATAATTGGTTCTTGGTAATACAGTATACCAGCACCCATCCCTCCACCAGTGCCCCATTTCCACCACCATTGTACCCCACCCCTCCCCGCCCCAGGCTGCCTTAATAGCAGGTACCCCAGTTTCCTCTCTTTCTCTCTCTGTCTCTCTCTCTGTCTCTGCATCTCTCTCCCTCTTATTTTACACATTGTGGCTTCTCTTTCACTCTCTCACGGCTGCCTCATTCGAATGAACGGAGTGAGTGTTCTTTTGAATTGGGAGGTTTATAAAAAGCCTTACCCAAATTCCCGGGTGCTAGTTGAAGCCGCTGCTTCGCATGGGTTTCTTGGAAGCTCAGTACCTTCTCTTTGGGAGAACTGAGACCCAGGGGGTACTTTAGACAGGAACAAAGGAGTGGGGGTGGTCTGAGGGGTGGGCAGGGTATAATTAGCAGCCCCCTCCTGGCCCCATCTACTGCCCTGAGCAGCATGTGTGTGGAATCATTTGCACATGAATGCACGGCCAGGCCTGGACTGTCTCTTCAGCTGTCTGCTGGCCACAGGCTTCACTGCGGCAGGGACTAGAGGGTGAGTGGGCAGCACAGACTGTTCTTGGACTCAGTTGGACTCCCACTTAGTAGGAGATTTAGTTATGTAGTACTATGAGCGTGTGACCCGAGCAATTTACTTAACCTCTCTGTTCCCCAGTCTTTTCACCCTGGGTTAGGTAAGTCTGGTGGTTAATAGCGGGGTGAGGTCAGAAGAGTGTGGAGGAAAGACCAGGGAAAAGTGAAGGAGGACCTGAGTGTTTAAGAGTGAGGCCAAGGCCAGAGGCACAAAGAGGAGAAGATTCCAGCCAGTTATGGGATCCCCAGAAAGGTTCTCCCTTTGTTGCAACCAGGGGAGTAGGCACAGGAAGTGCCAGGTGAGCCCTGAGCAAAGCTCTCACTCCTGATATGATTATTGTGAAACTTTAGCATCAAAATTGCACTGCGAGAGTTTACATGCTGGCAACCCAAGAGTGCGGCCAGCCGAGGGCAGGATCCCAAGCCTCAGTTGTCCTCCCCGATCTAGGGTGGAGAGTGGAAGGGAGCTGGGAAGATGGGTTCGTGAAACCATAGAAAAGACAGTCCGGGTGTTCCCCCTGTCGGCCCAACCCCTGTGCTTGAGGGAACAGCTTAGCTACTTTCTCTTTTCCTTAAGTAAACTCCTCACCAAAACCTAGGCCTGGGGTGCTGGATAGAGAGTACAGAGTAGGGCGCTCTCCTTGCATGCCAGACCGGTCCCCAGCATCACAAACGGTCACCCACGTATGTCTAGTGAGATCTCTGAGCACAGAGCATGGAGGAAGCCCCGAGAACTACCAGCTGTGGGCCCTAAACCAACCAAAACTAGGCTGTCCCGGCCGACATTTCTAACAGCCCAGTGGACATTCCCACTAGCAGCCCAGTGGACATTCCCACTAGCAGCCTAGTGGACATTCCCAGTAGCAGCCCAGTGGACATTCCCACTAGCAGCCCAGTGGACATTCCCACTAGCAGCCCAGTGGACATTCCCACTAGCAGCCCAGTGGACATTCCCACTAGCAGCCCAGTGGACATTCCCAATAGCAGTCCAGTGGACATTCCCACTAGCAGCCCAGTGGGCATTCCTACTAGCAGCCCAGTGGATTTCCCACTAGCAGTCCAGTGGACATTGAGGGTCCCTCTTCCCCACATCCACTCCAACACTGGTTGTTTTTCTTGTTGATGAGTGTCAGCCTCACTGGTGTGAGGTGATATCATTGTTCTATTGATTTGAATTTGCCTGCTGATAGTTGACTTAGAGCACTTTCCCGTATATTTTTCTGGTCATCTATATGTCCTCTTTGAGGATTTTTTATTCAACTCCCCACAACCCCCTTCACTTTTTGATATGGATATTTTTATCTTGTAAATTTCTACCGGTGCTTTACATATCTTATCAGATGAGAGGTGGAAAAATATTCTCCCCCAATCTGTGGGGTGTATTTTATTCTCTGGTCATTGTTTCTGTGGTGGTGAAGAAGTTTCTTAGTTTTCTTAGTTTGAGATAGTCCCATTTGTTATTTTCACTTCCATTTGCTTGGCCACTGGCATCAAAGTATTGAAGATATCTTTGGATTCAATGTCACAACGTCTTCTACCTAAGTTTTCGTCAATATATTCTATGGATTGAAGTCTGATATTGAGGTCTGACGTTGAGGTCTTTAGTCCATTTTTATTTGACATTTTGTTCGTGGTGTTAAAAAGGGTCTGAATTCATTTTTTAGCATGTAACCAACCAGTTTTACCAGTAACAGTTGTCGAAGAGGCTTTCCTTGCTCCACTTCATATTTTTTTTGTTCCTTTATTGAAGATTAACTGTTCCTATACCTGAGAATCTACTGCCGGACTCTCAATTTTATTCAACTGGTCTGAGGGTCTGTCCTTAGTCTAGATCACACTGTAGGAATTGGGCTTCCATACGACCCAGCAATTCTACTTCTTGGCATCTGCCCGAGAGCCCACAAACTCTTCAGAAAGACATCTGCAGTCCTCTGTGCATTGCAGCACTATTCACAATAGCCCCAACCTGGAAATAACCTGTGCTGAAGAACAGATGACTGTTCTTAAAGAAACTATGCTACCTATGCACAATGGAACATTACTCGGCTCTAGGAAAAGAGGAAATTGTGCAAAATGTGCTGCCCCATGAATGAATCTGGAGTGAGGTCATGCTGAGTGAGGTCAGTTAGAAGGAGGGAGACAGATGCGGAATAATCTTTGTCATATGTGGGGTAGAAAGGAACAAAGAAGGGAAATAACAAATTCCCAAAGACAATAGCAACCAAGAACTGGTCCTCAGTGGGACGTTTACCCTGAAGAGGGGTAGGCTGAGAGGGGATACCAGAATATAGTGGAGGGAAGTGGACACCTGGTGGAGGCTGTAATGTTGGAGTATTTTATGCATGAAACCTCCCAGTAAATACACACACACACACACACACACACAAACACAAACACAAATTATAGGCTGACAACAGCTTCTACCACAAGTGCTTATACCTGAATGTGGTTCAGTTAACATAAATTGTAGTGCCGGCATCAACAGGTTAATCCCAAAAGGTTAAACGTAAAGTATTTGCCTCATCGACCTTTTGAAATAAATGCTTGCTTCAGCGTCTCACATGCTCCATGAAACCCTTCTTGTAGGAGATACGAGAGTAGGGGTGGGGCAGGGCTGGGCCTAGCTGTGCCCAGACCCTCCTCCTTCATCACCTGGATCGAATGTGCGAGCAGAGGAAACACACAGATGGGGGCAAACGCATCTTTGCAGGACACAGGAGAGCTCTCAGAAGCACCTGGACTGACCCGGAGTGCTCTGCAATCCTCGCTGCAAGCACGTTTCACTTCTTCAGGCTGGAGAACCACACCCATTGCTCTGCAGGCAGCCAGCAGTGCACCAGCTCTGTGGATTCTGATATAAACTCAGTGGGAGCCTGGCCACCGTATTTCTGTCACACAGGCTTAATACTGGGGAGGCTGGGCAGACAACGAAAGGGGGCCAATGTGGGAGGGGGGTGGGGGGAGGTACAAAGGGGGCCTGAAAGATGCTCTGGGAAGTTCAGGCAGACTTTCTGGGCTGAACTGAATGGAACTGACTAGAGCATCTAAACTGGGCATGTACAAGGTAAAGGCCAGAAGGCAGCTGAAGAAAGTGAAGACTTGTCAATCAAATCAATTCTGTCAGCTCCGACGGTGTTGCAAAGGGATTTCTTTTTTTTCAAAGCTCTGCAGAACAGCCGAAAGCTTGATGGTTGCTTGATTCTGCACTAATATCCATTCCCATTTCTCGATACATTTTCAATTTACCTTCATGGTAATTTACGCCCAGGAAACTGTCCGAGATCAGCAAAGGGGTTCAATAAAATAGGTCATGGAGTTAAATGCTATGGTAAAACACGGGGCTTAATTTTATGGATAAAACTTAAACTGCTTAGCGGTCTTTTTGCATTCTTCGTGTGAAGACTAACAATTACTCAGGGAAGGGGGACGGAGCAGTGTAGGACGCAGACCGTGCTAATTCTTTAAGCAGAATAGTGGGGTCGAGGACTGTGACCTTGAGGATGTCAGACATGGCACTAGGGGAAGAGGCTACTAGCCCACTAGCCCACATCCTAGCCACCTCTCCTACCACATAGCTCTGCAAATTCCGGCAGGAACAAGCAGACTGCAACAGGAACTTCTACACCAGGGGTGGGGGAGATGAGAAGGAAGGGAAGTGTGTGTATGTGTATGTGTGCATGTGTGTGTGTGTGTGTGTGTGTGTGTGTGTGTGTGTGAGTGTATGTGTAGGAAGATTTGGGTCATATCTGGTGGTGTTCAGAGTTTAGGCTCTGTGCTCAGGGATCATTCCTGGTGGTGCTCAGGGGACCATATTTGGTCCTAGGAATAGAAACGGGTTGACCATATGCAACATAAGCACCTTCACGCCTGTGTTATCTCTCCAGCCCCAAGGACAGCAGTGATGTTGTGAGTGAAGAAAACTAGTTTTATTTGAAGAAATATACTTAGAGAAATGTGTGTGAGGAGAGAGAGAAAGAGAGAAAGAGAGAGAAAGAAGGATGGTGGAGGGAAGGAGGGAGGGAGAGACGGAGTGTGTTCAAGAGAGAAACAGGGCTTCCCAGTGTGGAAAAGGCAGAACAGCTCCTGGGGAGAGGCACTTTACGATTTTACGGAATTGTCTTGGCCTGGAGTTCTCGGCATACATAAAAGCCCATCTGGGCGCTGCGGTGGGGAGGCTCTGGTATTATCACGCCCTTTAGATCCTCCTGTATCACCCCCTGATGGGGTAACTCCCCTTTTATCACTTTCTGCATCTGGGTGGTGCCTCAGTTTCTCCATCTCCAAAGAGCTCTGGATCTGCCTCTCCAAAGGATGTGGCAGTGAACGGTGACGCTCACTGGGATAAACGCGAATGTTTCAGGGTAGGGAGCTGGCTCGGGGAGAACGTGTCTGGCATGTGTGAGACCCTGGGTCTGATCCCCAGCTCTGTCAAAAAAAAATGTATGTCCCGCCTGTTCCTGTAGCTGCCCTCTGGCAGTGGGGCAGACATCTGTGCTGAGTCCTATCACAGTTTCAGAAACTTTAATTTTCCCAGCATCCCCGCTGACTCTCACACTCCAGGAAGGACCCAAGGTTCTTGGGGGCCACGTGAGCCCCTGAAGCTTGCCAATAATCTTAGTCACCCAGCACCGCCGGCTCTAAAGTAAACAAGGACTACTGTGTTTTTTTAATAATCACCAAATTACCAATTTTATGAGCACAAAATGAAAAGATAAAGTCAATTATATCTCAGTAAAAAAAATTGCCTAGTGAAAAAAGGATATGGGTTTCCTAGGTCGTAAATGTTTTATGGAGTTTAATGCAATTTCATTTTTGAAGTTTGTTTCTAATAATACCCTTAATTTCCATGTCTAATATATTCATGGGTCAATTCTGATTATGTAAATTGTAGATGATCTTCTCCACTGGCAATATTACACCTAATTTGGAGCTGCAAGAAAAACGAACCTAACGCTAACTAACCATTCTCGCCAGCATTAAAAAATTAGCCCCCTCCGTGGGAACATGTTTCCGAAAAGTTTTGTTTTTCTTTTCAAGTGTTGCTTAGATTAGTGTTTCTCTAGTGGTGCTGTATGATGGGTAAATAGGGACCTACCCGTGCCCCTCAAGGCAAAGGCTTCCGTGATAAAATACAGCTGCAGGCATGGGGCTGAAGAGGGCGCGTAGCAAAGCCCTTTATCCGCAGGCTGCAGAGCCTCTGAGCGTTGCACACATGTTCAGGGCTTCAACCTTTATGAACCTTCTGCTGGATTCAGAGGTCCCGCCTTGTGAACTACTCAGTGACCTCCAGCAGTGAATGATTTCAGGGGTGTTGGTGGAGAAATAGTATGGGAGGAAGCCGCTCGCTTCACATGCTATGAGCCTGACTTGAAGCTTCGCGCCCACATATGGTCCCGGAGCCCCACCAGGAGCAATCTCTGGGCACAGAACTAGGAGTAAGTCCTGAGCACTTCCGGATGTGCCCCTCCCCAACTGTTTCAGGGAGACCAGACTGCCTCCCTGTGGATGCACTGCCCACCGGGTTGAGGGGCTCGCGTTACAACTGTGGGGCCCGGGGTGGGGCTTCAAGAACACAAGCTCCCTCTCTGACATCAGACGCGATCTGATTTACAGGGCTCCTGCCCTGCTCGTGCATCACCGATGTTGCCACCGTCATAAGATCACGACCAGCACCAATGAACAGCAACAGCATGGCCCCTCCCTCACACTGAGAGCACCCCCCCCAGGCACTTATTGGTAAGGCTAGTGACATCACCACCCCCATACAAGCCAGCACACGCCACAGCATACACCACATCTGGACCAACCAGCATCCACCACCGGGAGCACAGCTGGACCAACTAGCACCTCTACCAATCTTGTCCCACGACCCACCGCCCTCCCCACCCTCACTACCACCAGTGATACACAGGCACTAGAATGGTGACAGAGTCATCATCATCCTCTAGACAGGAGATGGCAGCGTGTTATTATTCCGGGTTGCCCCAAAGGCTGGAAGGATAGCTGCTTACACACATTCCTCTCTGGTTCCTATGGCTTCCTGATAATCAAGTAGAACCAAACATGGCACCCCAGCAAAACTTGGCCCCTAAAGTGAAGGGTCCAAATAGGGTCTCTGCTCCAAGGCAGGAGGACCCTCGATCACCTCCATGCCAAAGGCGAGGTGCTACCCGGGGCCCGGAAGAGGCTCAACGTGCCGGAGCACGTACGTCATGTGCAGGAGGCCAGGTTAAGTCCCGCCACTGCTCGGCCCCTGAACGTTACCAGGAGGGTCCCACATGGAAACAAACAACACACAAACAAAAATGATTCGGAAAGCGGCCTTGCCCTCCTGTCTAGCAGATGGGAAGTTAATTCCCCATCTGCTTCCAGAAACCTGGGAGCAGGTCTTCAGAGAGCAGCAGTGGCCACGTGGAAACCACGGGACAGACTTTCAGACCAGAGTGGACTGATGTTTCTTAGGGAACCGGTCAGGTGGGGAGGGGGGAGTCACGGCAGAAAATACTTCACTCACCCAACTTTATGCTTCAGTCTCCTCTCCCCCTCTCCCTCCCCTCCCCTTTCTTATTTTCGGGCCACCCTTGCTACGGTCTGGATTTACTCCCCGCGACCCGCCTCTGACTCAGGTACCACTCCTGACAATGCTCTGGGACCATATGAGACGTCAAGGACCAAACCTGGATCAGTTGTGTGGGGGGCAAATCCCTTCCCCACTACAGTGACTACTCCTCAAGTGACATTTTATGTGTGCTGCTGGGAGCCAGAATCCACAATGCTGGAATCCAGTTATGGAATACTGCCCTGGAATCCAGATATGGAATACTGCTCTAAATCCGGATATGGAAAACTGCCCTGGAATCCGGATATGGAATACTGCCCTGGAATCCGGATATGGAATACTGCCCTGGAACCTGGATAAGGAATACTGCTCTGGAATCCGGATATGGAATACTGCCCTGGAATCTGGATATGGAATACTGCTCTGGAATCCGGATATGGAATACTGCCCTGGAATCCGGATATGGAATACTGCTCTGGAATCTGGATAAGGAATACTGCCCTGGAATCTAGATAAGGAATACTGCCCTGGAATTCGGATAAGGAATACTGCCCGGAATCTGGATATGGAATACTGCCCTGGAATCGGATAAGGAATACTGCCCTGGAATCTGGATATGGAATACTGCCCTGGAATCCGGATAAGGAATACTGCCCTGGAATCCGGATATGGAATACTGCCCTGGAATCCGGATATGGAATACTGCCCTGGAATCCGGATATGGAATACTGCCCTGAAGATAATAGCCCTGGAATCCGGATATGGAATACTGCCCTGGAATCTGGATATGGAATACTGCCCTGGAATCTGGATATGGAATACTGCCCTGGAATCCGGATAAGGAATACTGCCCTGGAATCCGGATATGGAATACTGCTCTGGAATCCGGATATGGAATACTGCCTGGAATCGGATATGGAATACTGCTCTGGAATCCGGATAAGGAATACTGCCCTGGAATCTGGATAAGGAATACTGCCCTGGAATCCAGATAAGGAATACTGCCCTGGAATCTGGATAAGGAATACTGCCCTGGAATCTAGATAAGGAATACTGCCCTGGAATCCGGATAAGGAATACTACTCTGGAATCCGGATATGGAATACTGCTTTGGAATCCAGATATGGAATACTGCCCTGGAATCCGGATATGGAATACTGCTCTGGAATTTGGATATGGAATACTGCTCTGGAATCCGATATGGAATACTGCCTTGGAATCCGGATAAGGAATACTGCCCTGGAATCCGGATATGGAATACTGCCCTGGAATCCAGATATGGAATACTGCCCTGGAATCCGGATATGGAATACTGCCCTGGAATCCAGATATGGAATACTGCCCTGGAATCCGGATATGGAATACTGCTCTGGAATCGGATATGGAATACTGCTCTGGAATCGGATATGGAATACTGCCCTGGAATCCGGATATGGAATATTGCTCTGGAATCTGGATATGGAATACTGCCCTGGAATCCAGATATGGAATACTGCTCTGGAATCTGGATAAGGAATACTACCCTGCTGAATCCGGATATGGAATGCTGCCCTGGAATCCAGATATGGAGTACTGCTCTGGAATCCAGATAAGGAATACTGCCCTGGAATGTCGACCCCAGCAGGGGTTTTCTGCTCTATCTCTGTTCCTGATCCTGGAAGTATTTCCCCTAAGAAGGTTCTTTATACTTATGTTTATCCCATTAAACTAATGCCCTCAGATGTGTAATAATCTAACCTGGATAGATTAAGATTGTTGGGCACCTAACCAAAGACTGTTGTTCCTCTCCTTTGAAAGATTATTGATTCTAAACAATAAATACTGTTCATGTAGGACAGTCAAGGCTGTTAGCCCCCAACACCAAGCTTTTACTTTCTTATGTCTGTCTCTTTTCTTAATTCTCCAGACCCCCTTGCTTCAAGCCTGTCCCCCTGAGGCTGGTCCCTGGCGGTGTACTGCCATACATTGGGCTGTTATTATTGATTTTTAAACCTTGAATATACTATGTTCATTTAGTATAATATATTAAATATTCTAAATATTGGTAGTATCAACTGCCAATATTGATGATGCAGATGAGGTCACATGCAGACTGAGGATTGGCACAGTGTGGCTAGTGTTGTGTTTTGTATCCTCGTGACTGCATGAGAGAAGTGTGAGAAGGAAGGGAAGGGGCCATGGGGGTGACTGAGAAACGCTGATTCAGATTAGGATTCCAACATAATTAGTGAGTTCTTTTTGTGATTTTACTATAACTTGTGGTTCTGAAATCACCAAGTTGTAAGTTATATTACAAAAATAGCACAGGATATTGTATGATCATTCACACCACACATTCTTAAACTATAGAACGATAATCTAAAGCAAGACTGACATCAATAGTATCCAGCAATAGGCATATCTGACCCTTAACATCAACACTATCCACTAATGGGGGAGAACTGACCCTTAACAGCAACTCCAATAGGGAGATCTGACTCTGAACACCCACACTATCCCCAATGGGAAGACTTGCTTCTTCACAATACTATCCCCTGGGGATACCTTCAATCAATGCTATCCACCAATGGGGAAACCTGGCTCGCTCTTTTTATTTTCTTTCTCGCTGCTTCTTTTTTTTGGGGACGGGTCAGACCTGGCTGTACTTTAGTACTGGCTCTGGGATCATTCAGGGATCACTCCTGACGGGGTTCAGGGGACAATATAAGGTGCTGGGGATTGAACCCCAGCAGGCTCAGAGCAAGGCCAGCACTCTGGCTCCAGCCTGCCTCGTCCTTCCCCTATTTTCCCACAAAGACATTTTCCTGGTCTTGGGTCCAGTTGGGAGTCCACTCAGCAGGCAAGTCCTGGCTCTTCTCTCACTGGGGCAGTTACCCAACGCTTGCAGCTAGGTCAGGGATCCTTAGAAAAGTACTGGCCGGTTGCTTGGCAGTAGCCCACTGTGTGTGATGTCTTGTTAGACTGAGCTTATGTTCCCCGTCATGATGTTGTGCCCTTTCTGAGCACTGGGGCCACATAACTTGGGAGGCTTCATTAATTTGGACTCTGGACTTGTCCATCTGAAGCTTGGATACTTCCTTAAGGGGTCACTGACCAGATTTCTTTGCTGTGAAGTTCCTGTTTCCCCCTGCTGTAAGGAACAGGCATCTTTGCAGGAAAGTACTCTGAGAAGGGAAAGATCCTATTTGCCATCAGCTCTTGCCCACTGATGTTAGCATCAGTTGATAATTCTGGTGATGACAGGCTCATTGCTATGATCTTGCCAAATACGAATTGTTCTCTTTGCAACATCCCTCCGATACTATTCATTAGCGTTCTACTTTGGGGAAGAACTATCTTCTGTCCTGCATTTTGCTACTCATTCAATTATTTATTAATACCAACGGGGCCTTGCTTTATCCTATGGGAGCCAAAATCCATTATTGCTATTTACTTTGTTCTATAAATAATCACAAATTTGCCTAAGCTGTCAGGGTGGTCTGGGTCTTTCTGGCGTACTCCTCTCACAGATGAATTGCTTCCATTCTTGGTTCACACCATGTCCAGGCTTGTCTTGGACTGTCCCTGCCTCAGCTCTGGAACTGATCACGTCTCCACAGAGCCTCAGGTTCCTTTCCCGGAGAAAAGCCTGCAGGGATGCTCGCTTGTACTGACTGATGTGGGGTCATGTGGTTTCTAGGCCCTCTCAGAGGACAAGACGAGGTGAGGTCCACGTGTACACATCTGCATTTGAAACAAGCGCCATGAACTCGCCTATTTCCAACAAGAGTTCAGCCCCACCTCCCCACCTTCCTACTTGTTTATAACTGTTCTTCAAACAGCGAGGCCCCAGGATTTGCTGTTCACCATAATTTACTCATGGGCTTGATCACAGTATTTATGGAGGCGTTTCAAAACTGCTCACCTGTGCTCCGCAGAAGCATACCTCTGCTCATGACAGAATGGCGCTTGTGCTTAACTTCTCTTCATCTTTATCCTCTGGCCCATGCTGCTCTCCAAGGTACCAGGTTCTATTCTCTCCTACTGCCTCTACTGGTTCTGAAGTAGTTTGTAAGAGTGAGTCCTATTTGTATTTCGTCCTGGGCTCTGCTCACATCCTGGCTGACTTCAATCCTAGCTATGCAGTCCCGAGGTCTTAGGAGTCAGACTATAAGAGGTTCCCTGTGAGAAGAGTCCCCCATCCTAGCTTCTCCTCTGATCCCATTTCCCCATTCTTCCTACCCTGTTTCCATCCCCTCGCCACGCCCCGCCCCGGAAACTACCTATTTCATTCATTTTTTTCTGGGAAAAAACTCCATCCTTCAATGATTTTGTCCTCTTCGGATTCATTTTTCCCTCCTGATGATCAGTAACTCACACATGTCTCCCAGGGCTGATCTTTCTGGACAGCCTCATCGGCGGAAGCATTAACACGGCTGCATCCATTCAACTAGTGGGGTTCATGCCCCTTTGTGCGGCAGGGAGACTTCCTGTTTTATTTCCCACTGGCCAGGGCTCCTGGCTGCTTTGTTCTAGAATTCTCCTCCGTCCTGCTGGACAAAGGAGCCTAATTTAGGTGTCGGATGCCGCATGAGTCTTTGCTTCCCATTGGGAAGATGTGGGTGCATGCAGGTCCTGGCATACAGAGTTTTGGGGCTGTCACTTGGGCAGCGACAAGTCTGGACTGAGGGGTGCAGTCTGCAGAGACAGCCAGGTAGGTGTCCATGAGAGAAGGGGGTCCCCTGGGGCAAAGGTCACCAGCTTATGGATTCCGCATTCTAAGAAATGGGAGTGCTGCCTTTTGCTCATGCAAAAATGCATCACCTGTCTAGAACCCCGTTTCCTTTGCCCTGCAAGGGAGAGATAAGAATAAATGCCATTCCTGGGACCTTTGAGAGTGATGGGACCGCACGTGAAGACTCTGGCGCAAGAACGTCGACATGGTGACAGGTCCACAGTCCACTCTTCCCTCTGACATCAGCGAAATGTGCTTTTGCTTCCTTTATTTACTTTTCATTTTTTTATTTTGGGGGAAGGGGCTTTTGAGGTCACACCTGTGATGCTCAGGGGTTATTCCTGGCTCTGGGTTCAGCAATCACTCCTGGTGTGTGTCAGGGGGCCATATAGCGCTCCAGGGATAGAATCTGGGTCTGCCACATGCAAGGCAAAAGCCCTACTCACTATACTTGTTCTCAGCCTAAATTAAAGTTTTTATTTTGAGATAATGGTGGGCACAGGTGTGGTTGACAGAAACAGTTCACAGAAACCCGGGCCCTTTGCTCTGTTTGCCCCACTGCTGTCAGAAGGAATTTCATGATACAATATCACAACTGTGCCACTGAGAACATCCACCCAGCTAGCTCAGGTCACGCCCTGCTGCCATACAGTTAAGTATGCACACAATTAATTGCATAAAATTTCACTGTGTGTATAGATTTCAAATTTCCACCATCTCATTCAATCTGCAACTGATTCTTTCATCCCTAAGAACCTTACTGTCCTGGAATAAACTTACCCTCTTTCTGCCTGGTGTTCCCTCAATTCCATCTCTAACCTCAGACAATGCCTATTCTCTAACAGACAATGTCTGTTCACTCAGAGAGACACTGTCTTTCCAAGACCGTTATTATCCTGGGGCTGGAGCAACAGTACAGTGGGTACTCCTGGAGTGCAGAGCCAGTAGTAAGCCCTAAGCTTTGCTGAGTGTGGCCAAAAAACCAAAAAGAAAAATGAAAAAGAATGTTATCCAAACGGAATCATCTACATTGGAACCATTTAGGGCTTCCTTCCCTTTCTACTCTGCTATTGCTCTCAGGAGAGGCATCACAATTGCCGAGTGTCCCCTTGGCTTTTCTTACTGGCTTGGTACTGTGCTATGGTAGGGCTGTATCACTGCTTTACCCCTCCACCCAGAAGGATGCCTGGGTTGTTTCTGGGCTTTAGCTATTATTAATGGACGTTATGGTGAACATCTGTGCACAGGCTTCTGCATGCCCAGGAGTCTTCATCCCCTTGGGGCTTCTGCTGCTCGCAGGGCCATTGCTTGCTTAATTGTACAACCAACAAACTGCAGCCTGACAATCCCTCTCGCAGTTAGGGTGGTCCAGGTTCTTTGCCACGTACCGCCATTATCCATTGCTTAGCCATCTGGAGAGCTGTAGAAATGCCTTCTCTGGCTTTGCAGTTGCCTTTCCCCACAGGGCTAGTGTCGTGAAATACCTATATTTTTGTGACCTTGTGGAGCCTTTCACATCCATGAATGTCTCCGATAAAACTGCTGAAGTGAAATGCTCTTCGTGTCTTTTGCCCCTTGTTAAGTTGGACTCTGCATTCTTATTGGGCCCATTCTGAGACTCCTTCTCATATTCGGAATCATGGGTCCCATGTCGGATATGTGGCTTTTATGATGCGTCAGACAGAGTCACACTAAATAAGCAGACAGTCCAGCAGAGACACAAAGTGTGGTTCCGGTCAGGTGTGTGGGCTGGGAGGCAGGCAGGGAGGAGGGCAGAGAGGGGCACGGGGACACGTGGACCTCCAGAGACCTCATCTTCTGTGTAGCCCTGAGCCTGTGCTTCTTTAGGTTCAGTGGAGGCGTCTGGACTCTTCTGGTTCATTCCCAACTCTCCGGGGGAGCAGAAGGGCATCGTGATCACGGCCAGTGGTGAGTAACCGGAGATCAGGCCAGTTTGACTGTTGTGAGCTAATGGAAACTGGAGCAGGGCTTGGTATCCAAGCTGAGGACCTCAGACTACAGTCCACTTGGGGCTATGTTTCTGGTACTGCCCAGGGAGGTGTGAGAGTCGAGCCGAGGCAGTGCCCCCTGGAAGTCCCTTCCGGCAGCTGGTTCTTTCATGCACAGTTCCGGCTAGGAAGAGTCAGAATGAGGGAGGCCGAAAGCCCCACCTTTGCAGAGAATCTCGAACGGAACACGTGCACGGCCTCTGAGCCTGGAAGCTTCTCATGATAGCAGAGGGGGAAATTATTGGAGTTTAAAACAACTGCTCCGGGAATTCAACATTCTTACCTCCTGCTCTCTTAGAAACATTTTTCTCCCTATCACATTCGAAATGTGGAAGGAAGTTTTTCAGACTGGCCTAGAGAATTGCCCATGAATATAGATTAAACCCATTCTATTTGATGAATAAACATCCGTGTGAGCCTGAGATTAAAGCCGCACGCTGAGCTTATAGAATATTAACTCTTGCTCTTGTGGTATCTCTGAAAGCCCAGAAGACCCAGTGCTGGGGGCTTGTTGCCGCTTTAAGTAGAATTATTACAGCTTCAACTCCTACCCCTGATCCCAGACCCCTACCACACGCTCATCATGAGGCACTGAGTTCTCTCTTTGTTCATGGGGAACCAGAGAATCAAAAGAAGAATCCTAGGGACACAGGGCAGCCACCAGGACTCGGCAGAGCCATCGGCCCAGCACAGCCACGTCCAGCGGAGCGTGATGGTGGCAAATCAGCCTCAGTTTCAAATCAAGTCGCGGCGAGGGACTGAGGCACTGCAAACACCTTCCCCTCCCCAAGGCTGTCAAAGGGGAAGAGGAGCAGGCTTGAGGCCGAGCTGTTATCTATCTTTACGAGATTTAATGGGCAATGCCACAAACAGGTGGCAACAGAAATCACATCATAAAGTATCAGGAACGGCTAAAGGAAGCCGGAGAAACTGATCCTCCTGCTTCCATGCATAGAGATGAGAGTATTACGCTGCGCTCCTGGCCATGGCCGGGAACGGGTGCTGCGGTGAGCCGGCTCTAGGTGGGAGTGAGAGGTGAAACAGAGGTCGCCCACCCCACCCCAGACTGCGTGGCTGGAGCTCGCTGCCCATCCTCCCTGTCTGCTCAGAGGGGTTATTCCGACATTGCAATGGAGAGACCCAGAAGGGGTGGTGTCAATTCCTCACCATTGTGCCCTGGAGACTCACTGGGATGCCCCAGTGGACTTCACTGCCAATGCCATGTGACTGTCCCCCAAGGTTAAAGGGAGGACCTTGCGCAGTTTGCAGTTCCGTAATATTCCCTCTTGGGAATCTGAGGGAAAGTCAAAATGGGAGATTCTGGGACCCAGGTGCAAGCAAGTCAGAGCCAAGAGTGTGGGGTCTGCCAGCTGGGGCTCGCTGGGGACAGGCATGGCCTTCCAGGGCGCCCGTGCTCTCAATGGGGGCTCTCACTGCGGGAAATGCAGATCCCAACACAGAGTCCAACATGGTCCCCAACATGGTCCCCAACACAGACTCCAACACAGTCCCCAACACAGACCCCAACACGATCCCCAACACGGAACCCAACAGTCCCCAACACGGTCCCCAATATAGACCCCAGCACAGTCCCCAGCATGGTCCCCAACACAAGATGGTCCCCTGATGATGCCCAATACAGCCCCCAACACAGACCCCAACACAGTCACTACACTGTCCCTGGCACTGTTCCCAGAATTGACCCTGCACGGTCCTGCATGAAGTCCACCACAGTCCGCAAACAGGGACTCACAGGCCATTTGCCAAGTGAGCAGGTTGGTGGCCACACCCTGGGGGCCCAGCAGGCAAGTCCTTCCAGGCGTCCTCCCAGGGTCTGAGCCAGGAAGTCCTGGCATGTTGCTATTCTGGTGCGGCCCAGCAAGAGGAGGTGGTGGTCATTAACTACAACGAGAGGGGCTAAACTGTCTTCAGATGAATCAGCTTCCACTGAACTGACAGAAAATTTGGTTTAAAAAAAGGAAAAAATAAACAATATGTGGGGACTGTTGTCAAAACAGAGGGCAACGACCAAACTCCACTGACTAATAATAACAAGCTGCCCCAGAACCGAAAACAAATGCACATGTACAGGAAGCGTGCGGTGGCGTGTTGGGGAAAACAACCACTCACAGCTGGGATTGCAGCCAACAGTCAGAAAAAGGCGGGTTCTAGCCTAGTCCCATCAGTGTTGTGTACAATGTGATCGGTTCCTGTTTGCCCAAAACCAGCCCCAGGAATAACATCCCCACTCTCACTCCCCATTTCTGGAAAAAAAAATAGGCAAAACAAATCCATGCCTACCTCTGCCCACCGCAGAGATTCTTCAGCCGAGTCTCTGACACCTTCCCTCTGAGACCCCACACACCCTGGGCAACGATGAGCCGAGGAAATCCTCGGAAACACGGACACAGACAGACAGCAGCCGGGCCTTAGTCACACGTTCTTTCAAGTAAGAAAAAGTCAAGAAAGTCAAGGAGTAAAGCCCCAAATGGCGGCTTCCACATTTCCCTTGGAGTATGAGTGACTTTGTCAGGATATTCACAATAAAAATCTGCAGACGTGCGTTTCTATTCATCGACTGCATAATTTCCTGCCAGCAGAAGGGGCCTGCCATCCCGGGAGCAGAGACGGTTACAAGTTTTCAGAGTCGGTGGTGCCTCTTGCCAGTTTTTGAGAGGCTGTTGCCATTTCAGGAAGAAAAAAAGGGGGAGGAGGAAGAACTATTAATTTCCATTTAAAAACACTAAACAAATTGCTTTAGCTCGTTTAATCCAATTTATATGCATGCATGATTTAATTAAAAGTGTGAGCTGCTTTTGGTGAAAATACACCAAACAGAAGGGAGATTCTGTTTTCTTCTTGGGAAAAAAAGTTAGCAGTAGAGCCAGATTTTCAACCAAGCCAAGTCATGGGCTGACTCTGGTGGAGAGAAAAGGCACCGTGCAAACGTTTGTCCCCAGGAGGACGAGGACAGAAGCTTAGGGCACAGGGCTGTGGAGCTGAGGTCCTGACCACGTGGAGGAGAGAAATTCTCACCTCCCACCTCTGTGCTAGCAAAAGGTCCTCCTCCCCTGGAGGGCCCCAGCCATGGGCCTTTATCCCCTCTGCGCCCGCCCCGTGCAGGACCAGCCTTTACACCTTCCACTAATGCCCGCTTGCCACTGTACCCGCTGCTTTCAAGGCTTGGCTGTCACCAGCTGCAACTGCCGGTGGGGACTGTCTGTCCTTTCAGCTGGGGACCCTCGTCACTGCCACCCTGTGCCTCATCACCTCCACGTGCAATCCTTCTGGGCAGTCGATACTGTCTCGTCACCTTTGTTTCCAGCCACTGCACCTGGCCGGATAGATGCAGTCAGCACCCGTGGGCTGTGGCAAGATGGTGGCTCAGAGGGGACATTCACGGACTCTGGCAAAAGGTGACGGAGTCCTTTCCATTGACTGGGCATAAAGGACAAGCGATAAAGGGAACCTTGAGGCCATTGAGCCCAAGAACTACCCTCAACCCCCATGATACCCCAGGGAAAGAGGGGGTACCGCAGTCTGGGCACAGGGTGACCTTCAGGCACAGGGACACCTCGGGGCGGCCACAGATTTTCAAAGGGCTAAATGAGGTGACTGCAAATTCACCCAGCAGCTGGTCTCCTGCACGGGACAGCACAGCGCCTGCGAAGAAGCATGTTCTCGGAGCAGCAGACAGACCCTACATGAAGCAGCCCCACAGCACAAGCCACGGGACCCGGCACTTGGGGGCCAAGAGCTAAATGGCGGCTGCTGTCAGGTCAGTCAGAGCTCCTGAGCACAGGACGCCCCACGGTGTGCTAAGGCAGGGAGGGGGACGGTGCTGCTCCCTGCCCCACGGACTCTGCAATCCATCTCTTCTCCCTACACACTTGCCTTAGAATACATTTCAGGAAGTGGGATCGGCTGGGTGAAGGGCAGATGCCTGCTTGTTGGTTCTGCTGTGAAAGACACTTTTCTTGTCTCAACACAATAGCCGTGATTAGCCTTCGATTGTCAAACGAGAATGCTTTGGTAGTCTCATATCCAGATGCTCTTCTGCTCTTGCCAACTCCACAACTGTCGCTGGGGGTGCGGCTCAGGGACTCCAATAAGGTCCTCGCGGCCAGTTTGTTTGTCTCATGTCGGCTGTGAATTTGTTTTCTATTCTTTCCATCTCGTTTAGTGATTTTGGACTCTGTTTGACTCTTTATTCAGGTATGGCTGCTGTCCCTGTGTCCGCGGAGTGCTCAGGGGGCCATGCTGCACCAGAGATTAAATCTGGGCCCCACACCTGCAAGGCATGTGCTTGAGTTACATTCCTGGCCCCGCCCCTTTAAAGAAACAGGTCCTTTAGCTTTTTACAGAAGTTTACACATGGCAGAAACAACCTTTCATCAAAAGCTAACAGATGTGGGAGAGAGCAGTTCTATGAAGGGTACAACGTAGTGCCCTGCCTGGCTAAAGGCTCGCCCTTGCCCTTCTTTGTTGCTGAGACGTCTGGGGACAGACACATACTTGGTTGTGGCGGCTGGAGCTCGCACCCACTGGCTGAGTCCTTGCAATCTTGCTCGCTGTGGGTTCACACACTTTAGCTGTGGTGGTGCTTGCTCACACAATCCCTGGGTGTCGTGGCATCACCCATCTGGACACGGTTAGTCTTTCCAACCAAAATGGCAGCGCTGCTGCCACTGCACCGGGGGCATGTGGGTGCCACTGGGGATCCAACTTGGGCCCTCAAACTTGCCAATCAGGAGCTTCTGGCCACTGAGCTATCCCTAGACCCCCGTGCCACACTCAGAGATTGGCATACGCCGCTGAAACCAACACCATAATCAGAGACGATGAATACATCCCCACCCCGCACATTTCCTTGGGCCACTTTGCAATCCTCCTCCTCATTTATTTAGTTATTTTTTTGCCTTTTTTGGGTCATACCCAGTGATGCTCAGGGGTTACTCCTGGCTCTGCACTCAGGTATTACTCCTGGTGGTGCTCTGGGGACCATATGGGATGCTGAGGATCGAACCCTGGTTTGGCTGCATGCAAGGCAAATGCCCTACTGTTGTACTATCACTCCTGAAATTCTCCCTTTTGGAAAAAGGGCCATGCCCAGGCTGCTAACTGATCTGCTTGCTGCCAACTTCAATATAAAATTCTTAAATTTTATATCATTGGCGTCATATAATAAATGCCCTTCATGCACATTGTATACCATTATGTACATAAAATAAATAGCTTTATTCTACTTAGCAAAACGCATTCTGAGATACATTGTTGCCTTGTACTTTCTCTTAGGGGCGGGGGGGGCGGGGTGGGGGGGGGGGGGGCTCTCTTTGGGTACTGGGCACTAATGCACTGAGTGGACAGGCCACCAGGGACCTATGTGTCATCTATTGACAGGCTCAGTTCAGACCAAACATTCACGTGTAGCTCCTAGTATAAACATTGGCTTCTATTTCTTGGAGGTCAAATGCCAACTAGTGGACAGCTGAACCGTATGGAAGGTAAACAGGTAACTGCCAAACTATTTTCTACAGTCATTCAACACTCAGATTCCCACCAGCAGTGGATGAGTGCCCATATCTTTGATCACGCTTTTAGATGGTTGGATTGTTAAAATTCTCAGCCGTCCTGACAGGAAATCCCACAACCTTCTTACTCTGCATTGGTCATTGCCATAGGCCATCTTTCTCTTTGCTTATTTGCCACTCACATATATTTTTTGATGATATGAAAAGATCTACTTGGTAGGATGTCAAGTCACCTCAAATATCCTGCCCATTTTTGTTGGGTTATTAAGTGTATTGAATAGTAAAGTGCTCATGCATTAAAACATTCAAGCACTTTATTAGATGAATTTCTTGAAAGTATTTTCTCCCTGTGTGGCTTGTCCTTTCATTCTCTTAACAGTATCTTTTGAGGAACAGAAGATTTCATTTGCTACACTCATACCCATTTTTTTTTTTGTTCTTGATATTTTTTGGCCCTCAAGGTTGCAGGTGTGGCTGCCGTGCCCGACTGTATCAGCAGGTGGCAGACAGGAGACAGGCTTGTCTACACCCAGGGCTCTGCCCGTGGGCCCTGGATGGTTGATGGTCTGACACAGAAAAATACTGTGCCCCCTGGGATGAACCCAAAGCCACGGCAGAACCTGGCAAGCTACCCGTGGTGTATTTGATATGCCAAAAACAGTAACAATAATGGACCTTATTCCCAACAAATGGAGGCGCCGCTTGAGCAAATCGATGAACAATGGGAAGACAAGTGACTGACAAGGTATTTTTGGATTATGATTTTAGTGTCTAAGAAATCTTTACAAAGTCATAAGGATTTTTTTCCTGTTACTTCTGCATAGTTTGAGGTTTATAGCTTTATTTTCTCCTGGTGTCTTTATTTAACCGGTGTAACAGGGCAATGCTGTCATCCCTGGATGAGATAAGAAGTGTTCCGCCCTCCTCAGATTTTGGGAATAGTTTGAGGATTGCTATGGGTTCCTGAAGTGTTTCGTAGGGACCCACTGATGGAATGGTCAAGTCCACAGGCTCTCTGCATTGAGACATTTTTTGATAACTGCTTCACTGTCCTTTACATCTTACAGATTTACTCAGACATTCTTCAAAAAGTGCCTGGGCAGGTTATGTGTTTCCTGGGGTCTGTGCACTTCACCCTGGTTGTACAATCTGGGGGCACGCAAATATTCATCCAACTCCCTTACAAGCCTTGTCATTGCTGAGACTCAGCCGTAATGGTTTTCCAACCCCTTTACTGATTTTGGTCATTTCTCTTAGCTTATCTAGCAAAAGACTTGTTAATTTTGTCAATTTCTTGAGAAGAACTGATTTTTATTGCTGTGGTGCTAGGGACTGCACCCGGCAGAGCCATGGGTCATGCTCTGTGTTGTGCAGTGATGCTCACCAGTGATGCTCCCAAGGCAAGCGCCCTGCCTACTGTACTACCTCTCTGACCCTCACTTTGTTTAGTTTTACTCATGGCCTCACCTTTGCTAGACAGGTACCAGGCCACTGAGCCATGTCCCAAGCCCTTTAAGGATCAGCTTTTGACTTCTGTCAGTTTTCTCTTTTGTGTTTCTGCTCTTGATTTCACTGATCTCTGCTCTGATCTTTATTATTCTCTTTTCTTCTGCCAGCTACTTAGATTTTTGTCTTTGCTCAAGTGATTACAGTAGGCTGTTGATTAAAGGTCTTTCTGAGTTTTTGTTTCTTGTGTATTTATTTGTTTTTAGTGAAAATGTAAATTTTCTCCTTTGCTTTGGATGTCATCCCTAAGTTTTGATATGTTGTATTTTTTGTTTCCATTTCTCTCTAGTTCTAATTTTCCTTGTGATTTCTCCCTCTGGCTCACTGTTCAAAGTATGTTTTAAATCTTCATAATTTTGTGGATTTTGTAGTGTTCCTCCTGCTGGACTTCTAAGTTCTTCCTGCTATGGCTAGTTAAGATACTTTCTATAAAGTACATCTTTTAAAGTCTATTAAACCTCAATTTCTGATCTGTCTATGCTGGAAAAGTCCCTTGTGTATTTAAGAATGTGTGCACTTCTAATATTAGATAGAGTTTTAGATTAAGTCTATTAAATCTAGCTGATATATTGAGCTGGTTAAATTTATTTCCTTACTTATGTCTAACTGATTTATCCATTATTTTAAGTAAGGTATGTGTGTCTCCACTGTTATTATGGGAGCTGTCTTTTTCTCCCATTCATTGTTTACGTTTCCTCACTTATTTTTATTTATTGTTTGGGGGCCACACTTGGTGCTGCATAAGGCTTACTCCTGGCTCTGTGCTCAGGAATCACTCCTGGTAGGGCTTGGGAGACAGATCTTGTGCTGGAGATTAAACCCAGCTTGGCTGTGTACAAGGCATACGCCCTGCCTACTGTACTATCTCTCTGACCCTAACTCTTTATTTTTACTTCATGTATTTTAACTCTTATTAAGTGTATAAATGTTTATAATTGTTATATTTTCTGAATCTTTAATTTTCAAGGATCTAAATTTTTGGTTATGAATTTTAAAATTTAAAATCCATTTGTCTCATGGTAGCATAGCCTTTGCTCTCTTTTTGGTTATCATTTGCCTGAAACACCTTTGTGCATCCTTTAAAAAATCAATCTACTTCAGAATTTGCATCTACAGTGAGAGTTTTGCAGAGAGCACACAAGTGGATCACAGTTATGATCCATTTTGTTGATCTCTGTCTTCTGAATGGAAATTTTAATCTATTTACATTTGAAGTAATTACCAGTAAGGAGGCAGGGCCATATATCTGCCATGCTACTTGTTTTTGTTTGTATGATAGCCCTTTTGCCCCTTATTTCCTGAATTATTGTTCTCTTTTTGCGTCTGGTTCATTTCTTTAAATATTAAAATGTTTAGATTCCTTTTTAATTCCCTTCCCTGCATGTTCTATAGCAATTTTCTTTGTGGTTACTGTGGGGACCACATTTAATAATAAAAGCTGTAGTACTGTAATTTGAATTCATACCTACTTAATTTCAATGACACACAAAAAATGCTCCTTTACAACTCCATCCCCCATTTCTTTCAGTTGAGGATATGACAGAATTACATTTTCATACACTGTGTGCCCCAAATATAAACTAAATATACTCTAAACACATTAGTCTCTTAAATTTTGTAGAAAACAATATTTTCAGTAACAAACCCAAGCCAGAAAAACCTTGCATTTACAGTACATATTTCTTTGGATGTCTCTTAAATTGTATAGGGAAAAAAGACACAGTGACAAAACACTGTTGTGATAATATTAGCTTTTATCAATGTCTACACACAGGCTTCTGAGATCCCTGTTCCTTCATCCAGGCTTGAGTTTCTGTCTCATGTCTTTTCATTACCTTAGAGGAGTCCCTTGATCATTTCTTGCAGGGAAGGTTTAGTAGAAACAAAATCCCTCAATTTTAATTTATCTAGAAATGTATCTGACTTTTCCCCTCACTTCCTTTCAGGACAGTTTTCATTTTCTTTCAGCACATTGAACACATCAATCCACTACATTTTGCCTCCACATTTTCTAAAGAGAAGTCTGCTGGAAATATATATATATATATATATAAAATATTTAGGAATGCCCCATATATATTTATATATATATGGGCATTCCTTTATGTGATGACTCACATCTCTCCTGATGCTTTCAAAGTTCTCTTGGCTTTTGGCTTCTGAAAATTTGGTTAGAGTGTGTCTCTGTGTGGTTCCCTTGGAGTTTCTGGAGTTCACCGAGCCTGCTGGAGGACATTTATATCTCTCATCAAATCTGGAAAGCTCTGGGCTGCTATTTCTTTAAGCATTCTGTGGGATCTTAAATTTCACTTCTTGGAACCCTCAAATGCCAACATTGGTCTCTGAGGTGATGTCCTTTAGATCTGTTAGATTCTATTCACTCTTGTTTAATCTTTTTTCCCTTTCGTTTCCAAGATTTGATCATTTCAATGGTCTCATCTGCAGATTGTCCCCAGAGTGCTCGCATCTGCTCTTCAATCCCTCCAGACATTACTCAGATTCAGCTGAGGTATATTTTAGCTCCAGAACATCTTTTCAATTCTTTTTTGGGTTTTCCCAATGTTGATATTCACTTACTGTTCATCCATCATTGTCATGACTTTGTCTCATATCTTCCTTTCATTCTTTGAGTTTTATAAACAGTCATGTTCAAGTTATTATATAGAACATGCACCATTAGATATTTTCTCACAGAGAGTTTCTACTAATTTTACCACCTGCCTTGTGACTGGCTATCATTGTCTGTATCTTTGTTTTTCTTCTGATGTTGTCATTGATGTTGTTGGAAACTGGATCTTTGAATGTTCTGATGTAGTAATTGTGAAAATAAATTTAATTGGAGTGTATTTATCTTTTTAATTATTTTTGCTTCCCAATCGTCATAGCCTTTGGTGTAAACTTAATGTCTTTTCCAGTCTTTCCTCGGTTTCTCCCTGGACATGTGTGGCCATGCTCTGATTTTACCCAATTGTCCAGGTCTGGATCTAAAGAATAAATTTAGATTTATCTCCTTTATCTTTAAGGAGATAAAGACAGGCTATAAAGGGGACAGGACTTTTCCTGCCCTGGAAGTCACATCGTTCTCAGGGAGTGGGAGAGTGTCTTGCAAGCGTGGAGTGGGTGCGTACATGACTGCCCGCCTCTATCTGCACCTCTGCACCAGAGGCAAAGAGCAGATCCAAGCACAGATCTTCAATATTCAGAGGTTGGGCCCTTTTGGATACCTCACCCCCCGACTCCCAATGTTGTGTGCAAGCTGCTTGAAAAGGCATCACAATCACCTGCTTTGAGACTGGGGGTGTGTGAACTCCTGCTACTGTGCTGAAATGAACCTGACCAAGCCTACCCTGCACCCGTCCAGCACTTCAGAGTTCTGTTCCAGTTAGGTCTAAAGAGGGAGGCAGATTCCTGAGAATTCCTCCTCTGCCATCTTCCCAGAATCCTCTGCGAAATGTGCTAAAATCATTGAAAACAAACTGCATTTCTTTAAGTGCTCTAGCACTATTTAGGTAATCTCTTCTTTTGGGAAACAAATCTATTCTCTGTTTAATTCTGGTAGTGTCTCTTTATTTGGGGGATCACATCTAGCGATGCTCAGGGATTACTCTTGGCTCTTCACTCAGGAATTACTCCTGGTGATGCGTGCGGGACCATATGGGATGCTGGGGATCAAACTCAGGTTGGCCGTATGCAAGGCAAATGTGCTACCTGCTGTGCTATTACTCCAGCCCCGGTCGTGTATCTTTTGATGAATTTGTATGTTTCATGAAAGTCAGTTCAGTTCAATTTGTTTAGAATATTTCCTTTTCTTCTTAAGACCAGTGGGAGTGTCATACCGCCTCATTAGTAATAATGGTGATTTGTGGTTTTCTACTTTTAATTTGAAGTCCTGAGAGTCTGGCTAAAGGTTTACCAATTTTATTGATTTTCTAGAAGTAACAGCTATTGGTTTCATTGATTTTTCTCTATATTGTTTCTGGTTTAGATTTCATTGGTCTGTGCTCTGCTCTTCATTATTTACTTATATTTGTGTTTCACTTGTGTCTTTTTATTTATAATTTCATAAGGTAGAAGCTGAGTCATGGTGATATTTTTTACTATTGTGCTTGGTACTATAAAATTCCCCCTTAATGCCTACTTTAGTGATATCTCAAAATTTTAGTAATATTCTTTTTCCATTTTAATTCTGTTCAAAACACTTCCTAATTTCCACTTTGATTTCTTTTGTAATCCCTGGGTATAAATCACATACGTTTTCAGAAATATGTGATTTAATTTCCAAGGCAGAGGAACCTTCCAGAGGCCTTTAATACTTTCTAATTAACTCAACAGTGGTAAGACAGTACTTTTTCTTTGCTTTTTGGGTCACACCCAGCAACGCTCAGGGTTACTCCTGGCTCTGTACTCAGGAATTACTCCTGGTGATACTTAGGAGTTACTCCTGGTTCTGCACTCAGGAATTACTCTCGGTGGTGCTCAGGGTACTATCTGGGATGCTGGAGATTGAACCCAGGCCAGCTGCATGCAAGGCAAACGGCCGACCTGCGCTGTACTATCGCTCTAGCCTTAAGACAATATATTTTTACATGGATTCAGTTATTTTATGTTTATCCTTCTTTAATGACTAGACCATGGTCTATCTTGGTAAATGTCTTCTGTGTCATTGAAAGGAAGGTGTATTAGGCAGATGATTATTCAAGTATCCTATTGAAGTCAAGAGATCAGATGAGGGATAGTGCTATGTAATTCTTTGTATTATTGATAATTTCCTGTGTTCTTATTCTACCAGTAAGGAGCAAACTGAAATAGCCACCTGTAATTGTGCATTGTCCATTTCTCTTTGCTATTTGTGTTTCTGGTATATTTTAAAATTCAATTTTAGGGGCCGGGTGATAGCCCAGCGGTAGGGGTTTGCCTTGCATGCAGGCGGCTCAGCCCGCGGTTCTATCCCGGCATCCCATATGGTTCCCGGCCCGCTAGAGTAATTCTGAGTGCAGAGCCAGGAGTAACCCCTGAGCATTGCCGGTGTGACCCCCAAAAAAGCAAAAAAATAATAAAATTGAATTTTAAATATTAGACTTTTTAAAAAAATGTTTAGTATTATTTCCACTTAAAGAACTAATCTTTTTATAATCATGAGAAGATTTTCTTTATCCCTGGCAATATAGTCCAATGAAATCTACTTTCTTGGATGATGCAATAGAATGCTCAGCTTTCTATTCATTAGTATTATTAGGGAATAATTCCTCATCAGTTTTACTTTTTCATCTGTATCTTTGCATTTGACTCTTACAGGCACCTACAGTTGTACTTGGGTCCTGACCGTTTTATCCATTCTGATGCTGTTTTCCTTTTACAAAGCGTTGTTAGACTACACAAAAATAGGATTACTAATGTGATTAAGTCTATGGTGATGTTAAATCCTTTCTATTTGTACCATCTATTCTTTTCTAAAATCATTCTTTTAGATTCACTGAGAATATTCGGGTTCTATTTTATTTATTCTGTATGCTAATTAACCATTAGATATTTTATTAAAGAGGTTGTAGAAAGGCTTTCTATATATATATATATATATATATATATTGTTGGCTTCTCCATTTATCTTTAGTGATAATATACCATTATATCACTTTATGTTTAGTGATGTAGTATTAAGAACCTTACAATGGTATTATATTTCTTCTCTCTTATATAACTGTCATATATGTTATTTCTATGTTATAAATTCTATCATGTGGGTTTTTTGGGTGGGGGTCACACTTGGTGTTGCTCAGGGATTACTCCTGGCTCTGCACTCAGGAATTACTCCTGGTGGTGCTTAGAGGACCAAATGGGATACCAGGAATTGAACTCAGGTTGGTCGTATGCAAGGCAAACACCCTACCTGCTGTACTATTGCTCTGGCCCTGTCTTGCTACTTTTGTTTAAGTAGTCTACTATCTTCTTAAATAAATCTAAATCATAGGAAGAAAAAATCACACAATTTCCCATAAGGTTATCAGAATGTTCTGTATTCCTTTCTTAGATCCGTATTTCCATCTGGCATCATTTTCTTTTGCCTGAAACACTTAGCACAAACTGGTAATTCAGGTTTTATATATCTGAGATTGTCTTTATCTTGCCATTTGTTTTGAAAAATATTTTCACTGGATATGGAATAGCGACAGATTCCCAGGTTGATGATTCTTTTCTTTCAGAACTTTCAGATGTTGTTTCTGATTGCTGAATCTGCTGTCATATGTAGCTCTGTTTTTCTGTGTCTGCCTTAGAGATTCCCGCTGTACTTTGGTTCTGAGAAATGCGATTGTAACATAACTTGGAGTGTTTTCCCTCATGCCCCTTATGCTCGGGATTTGCTGAGATACTTGGTTTGTTGAACTACTTAGTCAACTCTGTTTTCAACAAGTTTGGGGGGAAAAATTCAGCTACTATTTTTTCAGATATCTTTTCCTATTATTTTATGTATTTTCTTCCTCCTAGGATGTCAATTGTAACTATACCATATACTTTATGTTATCCACATGTAACATGATAATCTTTTCTCTTCTAAAACATTTTCTGTTCTTGTGTTTCTTTTCTTTATTCACTAAGTGCAGGGGCTTGAACCCAGGGCCCCTACTTGCTAAACATGCTCTTTATAACTAAATTATATTTCTGACCCCATGCTCTTTTTTTAAGCTCCTACTATTGTACCTTTTAAACTCACTAAACATTTCTTCAGAATCGAATGTATTGCTATGTTTTATTTTCCAGCTATTTGGCTTGGGTTATTATTGTATTTTGCCTGTATGTCCTCAATTATAGAAGACATGTCAACAGTTAAAGTATTTTAATATTGTTTTTTGTTGATAATTTACATGGGTGATGGCATTCTGGTTCGATGACCTCTCCAAGGGACTTAATATTTATTTCAGCACTGCTGAGGCATGAGAATGTTGGTCTCTATGAATGTTGGTCTCTATGAATGTTGGTCTCTCCATGAATGTTGGTCTCTATGAATGTTGGTCTCTATGAATGTTGGTCTCTCTATGAATGTTGGTCTCTATGAATGTTGGTCTCTATGAATGTTGGTTTCTCTATGAATTTGGTCTCTATGAATGTTGGTCTATGAATGTTGGTCTCTCTATGAATGTTCGTCTCTTTATGAAGTTGGTCTTTCTATGAATGTTGGTCTCTATAAATGTTGGTCTCTCTATGAATGTTGGTCTCTCTACCTCTTGTGGAATTTGAATGCCGTCATATCAATCAATGCTGTCAGTCTTTACTCTTTTGCCAATCTCTTAGGCTAAAACTATTGACTCCAACGAGCTATTGCGTCTGAGCACTAGCGCCAAGCCCAGACCAGCTGTGGCACTATGAGATGCTTATGCAGTCCCCGGAGCAGTGCTGCTGGTGTGTACCAAGCGTCTCTCCCCCATGAGTGTCACACCTGTGTCTGTCACCACACCTGCGCCTGTTGTGTGCCCATCTGCATTTTCACTGCTCCTTAGTGATGACGAGGATCTTTGGTTCAATTTCTATCTTTGCTTCATTGTTTTGCTTTGACTGACCACATTTAACTGGATTTTTTTCTTAATTCCTTTGTAACAGCTATTGCTTTACCAAAGACAGGTATTCCTTTCAACTTTTTTAATAATAAAATTTGTGTTTTATAAAACAATACAGTGCCTTTCAGATAAATTAATCTTTGTAGGCAAATTCTTTGAAGAGAGCATTTATACACTACTGTGATTACTTTTTGCAGATTAAAAATAAATAGAGGGTTGGAGAGATGGTGAAACAGGCTGAACGCACACAGGAGGCCAGGGGTTTGATCCTTGGCATCTCGACGTTAATGTTAATCTCTGACCACGGCCAGAGCAGGGCGTGGTCTGCCGGACCACAGGGTGGGCCCAAGCCAAAATCAAGAAATAAATAGAAACTGCCTCTGGTGCAAAAACCAACTCTCAAAGGCACACATGCTTGAACACTATAAAATGCAAAATACATATAGAAATACTGACATAGATAGATAATGTTTCATCTATATTTGCCCACCACAGATAACTGCCTTATGTTCTTTTGAAACAATTCTGCATATTCTCAATGCCATTTTGCTTTCTTAATAATGGAGTGGAAAGGCGCAGGGAGAGGAAACAGTCCCAGATTTGGTATTTTCAGCTGATTAAATATTCCTGGCAGCGACCCGCCATCTGTATTGGAAGCGCTCTACATACAAGACTGCGAGTTTGTAGCGGTCTGAGATCTCGACAAAGGGGAAAATGTCGAAGTCTCTTCTAGGATATTTGCTTGTCCTCTTTGGAGCAGCGGCCGCTCTGAAAGGCACAGGGTCCCCCCTCCCCAGCTGTGTCTGGGGGCACCAAACCGGGGGGTCCGAACTGAGATGTAGGCTCTGGGAAGTATCAGGAGTCACGAGCATTTGTCAGAGCAGGAGGTGGAAGATGGGTCGTGTGGATCCCAGGAGCATTCAACTCAGTGACCAGAGATGGGGCTGCCCATCCCTGCTCCAGAGGTCAGGTCCTCAAGCACGGTGGCGGAAAAGCTCCCGCTCCCCAGCCCCGAGCCCCTGCCGTGCCGTGCTGAGCAGTTCCACCATGCCCACTCTGCGTTTTTTTTTATTGTTTTGTTCTGCTTTTTTTGGGGTCACACCCAGCAATACTCGGGGTTACTCCTGGCAGTGCTCAGGGGACTATAGGGATGCCGGGATTGAACCCACGTTGGCTGTGTGCAAGGCAAATGCCTTCCCTGCTGTGTATCTCTCTGGCCCCATGTGCCCGTTCTGGGCGCGGCCCCAGTGGCCAGCAAAGAGGAAGCGGCCTGCACCACCCACCGTCCTGCCCCGGCAGCCCCGCTGACCTGTTTGCTGGAGGTGGTCTCTGGCCACCTCGAACAAGCGCAGGTGCATGTGAGTGATGGGGTTGGAAGGAGCCGCAGGCCAGGAGCACCACGGGGACGCGGTTCTTCATCGTGTCACGCCCGTCCACAATTGTCACAGCGGCCACTCTGTCCTCCTGGGGATGGAACCTCACGTCAGGGCGTGGGCAACAAGATAGCTTTCCCGTCCGTGGCCTGTAACCACACCAGAACCATCTCTCTCCTCCCCATAGAGATGGCCGATTGCAACCACAGGACCAACACAGCAGAGGCCACGCCATGGACACCACGACATGGGGGACGAGCACCAACACTAGGGCACATGCCAGGCACATACCAGGCACATGCCAGGCACATACCAGGCACATGCCGCATCTCCCCACAATCCTCCCAACAATTCCGAGTGGCGGCAGAAGCGCTTTGGAGTTCTGAGAAGCCGCGGGGCCAGGGGCAGAGCCCAGGCCTTTGGCCCCGACAGCGGGCTCTGCTCAGGGGCCTCACCCTGGGCTTGGAGGGTCCCCCTTGGGCTCAGGGCGGGAGGCGAAACCCTGAGGGCCCAGGAAGCGCTCACAGGTGCAGTGTTCGCCACGGTTCTTCTGTGGCTACAGGAGCCCCGCAGCTGCTTCTGTGCCCTTCCCCCATTTCCTCCTGCTCCAGCCCCGGGGTTCCCCAGTAGAAGGGACGCGTCTCCCCTCGCCCGGCTCTGGCAGTGCCATCGGCGTGGTCACAAAACAAGCAGACGAGTGGGGCATGTGAGTGGTCGTCCCCGACCAGACTTCCTTGGCATCAGCCTCTCCTCATTGTGGGTCCATCTCACAGTCCCTGGCCCAGAGGAACGACACTTCCGGTTTCCGGGACGCAGTGGAAACCGAGGGTGCCCACCCCGGCATAACACAATCAACGCGGCATCTGTGCCCGCTGTGCCACGTTCCGGCCAGCATGTCCTCTGCGCACAGGAGGGCGCGCGCCACGGAGTGAGCTCAGCAGCTGCCGTCTGCCAGTGCGCCGCCACCCCCACAGGAGAGCCGTGTCCACGTCCAGGGCAGGCCCAGTGCTGGCCCCTGGTCCACACCGAGGGCGGCTCCTCGTTGAGCGTGTGCCACCCATGCGTCCCCTGCTGGGCACGAGGGTGCAGGGGCGGCAACTTGGGTGGGGGCGGCGCTGACCTCCCCTTACTTCTGGCCACGTACAGGAAGACCCGACAGCACGGCGGGCTCGGACCTCAACCAGTTTGAGCAGGAGCTGGGAAGTGGCCCAAGTCAGAGGCGTCCTGATCCCGGAGCCACCAGGGAGCTGGGCAGAGGCCACCAACGGCCGTTAATATCACGGGCCCTCCCTGGAGAAGCAGGGGCCAGCTAGAGGGAGGACGGAGAGGACCAAGGCAGGTCTCCACCCATCGGACTGGACGGAAGTGGGGGTCACGCTCCCTCTCGGCGCATGCGGCCTAGATGCAGGAAGTGACCAGCGACTGTGGCCCCCCAGACCCTTCTGGATGGGGCTCGCGCCCGAGCCACCCCTTGGCAACGGGAGGAAGCTGCAGAGGGAGATTTCGAGCCTGCTTGGGGCAGGGGCCGGGGACTCAGGGTCAGTAGGGCCACCGCTGGCCTGTGGCCGAGTGGGTGCGGGCCCAGAGACCGAAAGCACCGCGCACAGGGCGGTGGGCCAGGGGTGGGATCTGGGGCCCGTGCGGACTCAGAAGGGAGGGCGCGAGGAAGCCGGCGACTGACCGCGGGCCCCGCTGCCGGCCACTGTCGGGCTGCTCCACTCCCCTGTGATGGCCTTTCTGGAGATGTGATACCAGGGAACGACCAGCCACGCCCGCTGCCCCAAGCACCTGTGCGTCCTTGCGCGGGACCACGCGCTTGTCCTAGTGCGGGGCGACGCACGGACCCCGGCGGCGCGGCAGCGAAGCTGCACCATGAATCTAGACCGAGAGCGCGGCAGATCTGAGATGGATTCTGCAGACATCTGCATGGACAGACGCTGGGCGCCTCCTCCTCGTCTTAAGGAAAGCGGGAGCTTCAAGTGGTGTTCCTGGAGGGGCTTGGGGGGTGGGGGCTGATGAGAAGCGGATGCAGGACCCGGGCATCGTTTGCACCTGTCTGAGCACCTCGTCTTCGCCAGGGCCATCCACCTTCACTGGAACGCTGGGCGCTTTGCCTTTTCAACTCTTGCCAGGTTCCCTTGCTGTTGCTATGGGCACCCGGGGCTCGCTTTTTGTGGAGCCAAAAGGGTGCTCAGCCCGCGCCCTCCTGGAGGCAACAGGCAAGCTAATTAGGCGCGAATCCTAATTATGAGGCTTCCCCGTCCAACAATCCGGGCCAGCCTGGCAGCTGCAGTTTTGAGAACATTCGGAAGATTGGAAGGAGCGCGGGGAATGGAAGGTCTCTGGTGACCCCCTCGCAGGAAGTGGGGCTGGTTTCTAAGGCTGCAGGAAGGGAGTGAGTAAGAGTCAGAGGCTCCAGAGAGACAGGCCTGGAGGGCGCCGTGCAGCCGCCCTTGTTTCTGCACTACTGTGCAGAGCCCATGAACTGGAGCCGCCGGGAGCCACCCACGAGCTGAAGGGGTGGGGGCTACAGGAGGGGCATCTCAAAAATGATTAGCTCGCTTATTCGTCCCTCGTATTCAAACGAGATGGCCTTACATCTGCATGTCCGTGTTGCTAAAAAGGCCCCACTTCATCATTATTATTTTGGTTTTTGGTCCACATCTTGCAACCTCAGGGTTTGCTCCCAGCACTGTTCTCAAGAATCACTCCTGGCAGCACTCAGGACCATATAGGGTGCCCAGGATAGAACCTGGGGCAGCCGTGTGCAAGGCCAGCACCGTCCCTGTCTATTGTACCATTTCTCCCTGGCATCCACCATTTTTCCAGTGGTCTAGAATAAAACCAGCAAGGCTGTGGATCATGTATCCACTTGCTCAGACGCAGCTTTAGGTGCCTGTGTGGTCCAGAGTCTAGCACAGCCTTAGCATCTCAGCTCCAGGCATCGCTCGAATGGTTTCTAATGTCTGACGTGCTGTAAAGGAGAGACGTGCGAGGCGAATTCCATTCCGGTACAAGGCGCATCTGATGAGGAGGAAGAAGAAATGTGCTCGGAGCTGCAGCCGGCAGCCTGCCACAGACGGAAGCATGGCTCTCCGGATCTTGGATCTCATGAGAGGTGTGCAAAGGACAGCTCATTAAAGTCACAGCCCTTTAGCTACTTGGTCGAGCTGCAGAGGTATGCGGCCAAAGAAGCCCAGGCCCAGAGCCAGAACCCAGAAGCTATGGCTTTTGCCTTGCATGCAGCCAACCCTGGTTTGATCCAGACGGCACCTCTGCTCCCTGAGCACTTCCAGAAATAATCCCTGAACACAGAGCCAGGAGTTAGCACTGACAGGTGTGACCTCACCCCACAATAAAAGCAAAAAAGAAAGAATCCAGACTCTGCCTGCAAGGTTGCAAGCAAGCAACAAGAGCAAACAGTGTGCTTGTAATGTTCCTTCCTCCTTCAGGCAGAAGCTTATCTTCAGCTGGGAAAATGCTCATTTCCCAGGCCCGAGCCACGTGACTGAGGCCTGGCCCGTGAGCTAAGAACAGAAATCCTGGACTCTGCTCACAGGAAATCTCTGCAAGTCTGTTCTCCCCGCCTCCACTCCTGCTCTCTACATCCAAGCTTCTTATACTGTGGGTTGTGACATCCATGTGGGTGAATGACTGTGTGTGTGTGTGTGTGTATGTGTGTGTGTGTGTGTGTGTGCACATGTGGGGAAGGCAATGAGGGGGATTGCAAAAAGTCTGGCAGCACTGAAAGTTGTCTACACCAACCAAACAGTAAATCAAAAGTAAAATGTGTAATGAAACCAAGGTGTTTCTGTCCATCTTTCTTTTCTCGGGCAAAATAAAGGGATCACAAGTTTCCACTTTTTCCAGCTTTTTCCAAAGCTTTAGAAGCACTGGACTAGTCTGTGATGGCTGGACTAAGGCAGCTAGATTGGGCCATGAGGAAGAGAACCAACTGGAGGTTTCAGAGTAAGTGGAGAAAAGTCAGGATCCTGATGTCCTGAAGCTGCCTTCCTAGCCCACTTCTCTCCTAACTTGGGGAGAGTCATCTTCTAAGCTAGCCAAGTCTTCGACTTCCCTGTGAGGTGCAGCTCAGCCCAGCTGTGAGGTGCTACCTGGTGAACGTTTACTGGATTAGCACGAAAAGAAAAAGGCACACTTTTAGAAGTTCCCATCACCAGTTATACTGATTTTAGAAACCAAATGGATATTGTTTGGAGGGAAAATACACCTGAGGGAAAAAAATATCTACCATAACTTAATTTTTTATATGAATTTTTGATGGGAGGAAAAATCCTTACTCAGGACTCTGGAAGGAGGAGATGTGTGGCGGCGTCAGAATGCGGCTCTGTGCTCTCTTCCCCCGCCAGCACAGGCTCGTTCTGGTGTGCCGACGATCTCGACTTTGAGTGGGCATCTGCCATATGGCGTGGCAGTTTAGCGGTTTGCTGGTACTTGACAGAAGCGAAGCACCATCAGTTCGCAAGGAGCTTGCGTTCCTAGATGGGTCTTTTCCAAACAACAGCTGTGTCTCAAAATTGAGTTACTCAATTTGCCATTTGTGGACACGACAGTCAGACATTTACAAGTGAGCAGAACCTCAGATCACTTGGGCTATTTCCAGCCTTCTGAGTTTATGAAGTTTTTCAGCAATATTATGGGTGTGCAGCTGTCAACAAGTTCAAGCCAATGTCCCCGAGCCTCCAGGCCCCGTGGGCAGCAGGGGTGGCCTGCTCAGCAATGGCCCATGAGAGCTCACCACAATCTTCGGGAGAGAAAGATCCCAAGGGAGAGGAGTGAGCCTCACTGCTAAGCCTGCAACAAAGGCTTCCTCTGTGTTCGCCCTCTCTTGCGGGAGAACACTCAAGTCTGTGGCGCCCGTCTTGACCCTCTTAGGAGCCCCAAGTGGCCCTTGATGACCTGTTCCCTGGCCCTGAGATTTGTTCATCTGACAGAAATCCATGTCTATCAAAACACATAAACCTCTGCCTCATAGAATCCAGGATTCGAACGAGCTAGCTCTTCCCTGAGCTCATTGGTCAGCGCTGGCAGCTGAGATGCATTAACAGAGCAGGCAGGACCCCCACCACACCCCCCAATTCTAGCGGCTTCAGACAACGAAGACTTTTCCTATCCAGCGCACTTTTACTTTGCACTGGCGGTGGATTTTGCTCCATGTCCTGTTTCCCTCTGTGCGGGCTGCACACCGGTGGGACAGTCACGGCCTCACAGTCAATGCATTGAGCCAAAGGGCTCTGGGGCCCCTCACCAGCGGCCGGGGGCAGGCCTCAAAGGGGCAGAGGCTGCTTCCGCTGACCCATGGAGTGAGTTGGAAAAGACAGTCTGACTGCCTGTGCTCACTGCAGAGTCGGCTGACAGATCTGAGCCTCAGGGTCACCCCCAGGGGCCCTCAAGGAAACACGCTCATCACACACACACACACACACACACACACACACACACTCCTCAGGGAGCCCAGACCCAGCTACTTACAAGGTACAATGGCTGGTAACTTCCGAAGCACTGGGGTTTTGTCTGCAGATCTTCCCTCTCATTTTCACAAGTTCAGGAATAAGTGCACGCTTGGCTAAATGGGCGCCACTGGGCCCTGTCAGAGAGCGGCACTGAATCCACGGACCTGTCTTCATGCCCACCTGGCCTTCACGGGGCAGCCTTCAGTGCACGCTCTCTGCAGGTGGACAGCCAGCCTGGTCCTACTTCTGTGTGGCTCTTTCCGTATCTGTGCCCGTGCTCTGACACAGCCCGGGGTCTGGGTGTGCCCGAACCCACCAGCACTATCACCCCATGCACACAGCCCGGGGGTCTGGGTGTGCCCGAACCCACCAGCACTATCACCCCATGCACACAGCCCGGGGTCTGGGTGTGCCCGAACCCACCAGCACTATCACCCCATGCACACAGCCCGGGGGTCTGGGTGTGCCCGAACCCACCAGCACTATCACCCCATCTCTCTGCTCTTGCTGGTCTCACGCCTTCCCAGCCAGTCGGACTCGTCCCCCTGACTCTCAGCAGATAACAGGCCAACCCGACATGGTGTCTTCATCAAGAGTCAAACGAGGTGGTGGAAAAGTCAGTGGAGGGCTTTAATACACATTTCTCCAAGCAAGATGCAGAAACAACCAGACCAGCACGCGGAAAGATGCTCCCCAGCTCCGAGTAGGGACATGCAGATCAATACGGTCACAGGCTGCCGCCTCATGCCCAGGAAGTGATCCTTCTTTTTGGGAAAGGAAAATAACACACACCCCCATGAAGTAGAGAAGTGGAATCGGTAAAGTGTTTGTTGGTGGAGCAGTAGAGCTGCCATGGAAGAGAGTATGGCAGTTCTTCAGAAGATTAAAAATAGAATTACCATATGATCCATCAATTCCACTTCTATGGATAGGTCCAAAAGAACTAAAGTGGGAGCATGAAAGATATTTATATACCCATGTTCACAGCAGATTTATTCACCAGAGCCAAAAAGGTAGGAACAACCCAAATGTCCATAGACAGATGAAAGGATAAACAAAATGTTTCATTCATATGTGTGTACATGTATACACACACAAATACATACATATTATGTATAATGTATAATGGGATATCAGTCTTTAAAAGGTGGGAGGTCAAATCTATGCTATATGGATGAAATTCCAGAACACATGAAACAAGTCAGGGACAAATACACAACACCTGTAGGAGTCTCTATTTCACTGTGGCCTGTCGTGACCAAATACGTCGAGGCAGAACAGTGGGTGCCGGGCAGAGGGGGTGAGGGGGTGGCACTTTACTGCACAGTGGGGACAGCTGTTTTTCTGGAAGTGTTTGGGGATGGTTATGCAACAGTGAGATCACACTTAGCGCCACAAACTGTGGTGTAAAAGGTGGCTAGATGCCGAGATTCGTGTGTGCTAAGGGCGACTGCCTCCTTCCCCAAGCTCCCTGGGAGCCCTGCTCTGACGGCCAGCCCTGTGTGCTGCCTCTGCTTTGATTCCTGCTTTCGGTTTAGTCTGGATTGTTTTCAGACCCACCAGTCACCTACACCCAGAGAATCAGAGAAATCGCAGAGCCAGAAATCACAGGCCCTGAGGATATGGCTCCTAAGCCCCGTCCTCCCAAGGACTGCTCAAGCATGTGAACCAGTAACACACCCCCAACTTTTATTTTTTAACACTGAGCCAGTCAGATTTGAAGTCCTGTCACTTGCAAACAAAATAAGTCTATCTGAGAACAAACTTGATCTGAAACATCAGAGGACTACGGCAAAAAGAAAAGGAGCTAAAGGTTTCCGGAAATAAGAAAAGACCTTGCAGGCAAAGGGAACAAAGGGACGAAAGCCAGGCTGGCTTCTAAGCTCTCATTGGCAGCATTAGATGCAAAAGACAAAGTGTAAGCCTGTGCTTTTTGGGGAGGAGAAAATGTTTTATGTTTTGTTTTGCTTTTAGGCCACATCCAGCAATACTTGGGGCTTACCCTTCTTCACTTGTCACTTGTCTTCCCGTTGTTCGTCGATGTGCTCAAGTGGGCACCAGTAACATCTCTGTAAGTCCTGTCACATGCTAGTGTAGCCCAAGGGCATCTGCTCACACCAGGAACACGAAGAGCCTCAAACCATTCCATCAGGTCATAGGAATGAGATCTATAATTGTTACTGGTCTTTGGCATATCAAATACGACATGGGGGCTTACTCACGACTCTATACTCAGGGATCATTCCTGGCAGTGCTCAGGGAATCTTACGGTTGCTGGGTATTGGGTTCACATGCAGAAGTTCCAGGGAACTATATGCGGTTTTGGGTTCAAATCAGGGATGGTTGACCCTGGTCAGTGCAAGACAAGCACCCAGCCTGCTGTACTATTGCTGCAGCCCCAAGAAGTCTATTTAAATTTGGAATTCTCTAGCTGACCAGAGTTGGAGTTAAGTATAGGGAAATAATAAATTGATTCTTACATGTGCATAGATTCCAAGTTGACCTCTTAGCATTATTTCTTAAGCAGCTCCTCAAGGGTGGTTTCAAGCAAAACAAGGAAGAAAACCAAGAAAGTGGAAGACAAGGGGTTCAACTTAGGATGTCAGAGCCAGGGTGGGAATTGCCATGGCCCAGGGCGGAAAGGGTGAGGCGCTAAAGGAAAAGGCTTCCCAAGTCTGGAGAAGCCACAAACACTCTGGGACCGGGGAAAGTATTTCTGTTTCATCTTTATAAAAAATAAAATTCCAAGTAAAGCAAAAAACCTGAACAAAATTAGGGTATAATAAACTTTTCGACCGGTTGTTGGGTATTGGGTTCACATGCAGAAGTTTTCAGGGAACTATATGCAGTTCTGGGTTCAAATCAGGGATGGTTACATGCATGGCAAGTATTTGAACCTCTGTACTATATCTCCAGCCCCATAGAAAAAGGAATTTTATTTGTCTCTGATACTAGAAATTATTATTATTTTTTGGTTTGGGACTACTTGGCCACGGAGTCAACATTTACATAAAAATTTATTTTCCATTTAAAGGTGCTCATCTTTTAAGAATCATCTTGCTAAAAAGGCACAGAAGGCTTGATTGTGTTTACAGGTTAGGAAGATGATATTAACACCATTGGCTACGGAAGACTATAACTACTGGAAAAAATACAATAGGGTTGGGGAAGAAGGAAGAGGAGGTAGTGAGAAGCGTCAATGCTGTCTTCTTACCCCCTGGAGCGTCTAGATGATGATTAAAGTGTATGAACAGGGGCGGAGCGACAGCAGAGCGGGTAGGGCTTTTGCTTTGCACACGGCCAACCCGGATTTAATCCCCGGCATCCCATATGGTTCCCCAAGCATGCCAGGAGTAATTCCTCAGTGCAGAGCCAGGAGTAACCCCCTGAGCATTGCCGGTGTGACACAAACAAACAAACAAATAAAGTGTATGAACAAGAATCTGTCTTGTTAGATAGAGACTGGACTGTAAGAGATGAGAGAGAATAAGGTAAAGGCATTGACTACTCTCTCATCAAATGAAGCTGAAGGGAGCAGGCTATCCATAACAGGACAGCTCTGAAGTCGGCAAGATCCTTGGGTCCTCCTAGGTCTAACATTCTTAGAATAAGCATTCATCCACTCCCAGGATTCAGTCTACTCTCCAAGTTACATAGCGGCTGCTATAGCTCCTGCCATTCCATCTGTGATCCAAGTAAGGAGAAGCAAGAGGAGAGAAGCAAGGCCTGCTAATGAGCTGTTCTGAAACTCCTCCAACACTTCTCCTTGTCTGGAGCAAATGTCCTGACATATGCCAAAGGGAGACATAGGGGAGTGGAATTACTGTGAAGGCACCTTGCTGCCTCCAGCCAAGCTGGGCTTGCTTGTGAGAAAGAAGGGAGGTGACTGGTGGGCCATCCCCACCCACTGGCCATCCCCACCCACTGGCCATTCCCACTCACTGGCCATCCCCACCCACCGGTCAGGAGATGGGAGTCCTTATGGAAGGTCAAAAGGTCAACAACCAGCGAACAGAGTGACAGAGCCATCAGGGGTGAGAGAAAGCCGAGGGGTAGGTTCAGGCTGTTGATGACGTGATCAGTCTTTTTAATGGGACTCTGACCATCTTCTCAGGTTAGACTCTGAACCCTACACATGCATGTGAGAGTCTAGAGAGGCTAGTCAGGGAGGTAAGCAAGGGGGCAGGGAACAGCAGGAAGCCAGTTCCAAGCCCTCGGCTTCAGCTGAATGCTCGGTGCTCACACTGTTCTCCTTACACACGGGACCAGGCTTGGTCTGGGATGTGGGCAAGGGCAGCGCCCCCTTCACCCTCGGTAACCTGGCCATCCACGGAGGGCCTCTGGGCCATGTCCTTAGTGCCCCTTCCTGGATTAGCAAAGTGAAAAATCCCAGCCACAATCAGGGTTTTCTTTAGGACACTTCCCTTCTACTCATCTGCCCTCTTTTAAGCTGGAATCATTCACATTCCAGTGCCCTCATGCCGGAGGGCTGGCAGGCAGCCTGGCACTTCCCTTCCTCTGCCTGTACCCCCCCACTCCAGCCCCTCCAGCCTCTCCCTGCGCTCAGCCCAGGGCCGCCAGGTCAGCCCATGGTCGCCGTGCAGAGAGCAGGGGTGTGGGAGGCGGGGTGGGTGCCCCTTCTCTGCCCGCACCCCCTTGCCACCTCAATGTCTCTCTAATATATGAACAGGCGGCGGCCAAAGGGAGTTCTGCTGAAATCGGCAGTCGTTTGGGCCATTTTGGACTAAATCCTAGAATGCACACGATAATGCTGAGCGGTGCAGTTTAATTTATGAGCAGGCAGGCGGCTGCGACAGGGGGATGGAAGGAGAAGCCATTAGCATTCGCACGGCAGGGCGAGGCCAGGTCCCGAGGGGGCCGAGCGCAGACAGAGCAAGTGCACTCTGGGCTCTCAGTGGGGGTGCTCAGTGCTCCCGTCCTCGGGGTTCAGCTGCAACCACCGGAGGGGCACGTGTTTCCCGGCAGTGGCCACTGCTTTGGGTTTGGTTTTGGGGGCTTGGGGGGTCCTCGGAATTTCTTCCTGGCACTTGGTGGTGCCAGAAGGTGGAATGTGAATGTGGTGAATGTGTATCAGTCTTTGGTTTAATTCAATTTATTTATTTTTTAAATTATTTGGCTCTTTTGTGCTAGGTTCTACTGGGATGCAGGGCGTGGGGTTCACAGAGCCCAGAAAACGGGGGGCGCAGGCATGCCTAGAGCAGGGGTTGCAGGACACCGTGTTTCTCCCCAAAGGGGATGGAAGTAGAATCTCTGCATATTGATGACCTTGGCATCAGGACGGAATGAAGGTAGCAGTTTCCAGACCCCTAGGACACTCAGGGATTCAGTATTCCCCTGCCCCTCGATGGTGCTGCAGGTGTGGCTGCGGTGCCCGGCTGCGTTGGCAGGTGGCAGACAGGGAGACAGGCTTGTCTACACCCAGGGCTCTGCCCCGTGGGCCCTGGATGGTTGACAGTCTGACACAGAAAAGGACTGGATCCCCTGGGATGAACCCAGAGCCACGGCAGAGTCTGGCAAGCTACCTGTGGTGTATTCGATATGCCAAACACAGTAACAATAATGGACCTTATTCCCAATGAATGGAGACGCTACTGGCACCCGCTTGAACAAATCGATGAACAACAGGAAGACAAGTGACAAGTGACAAGAGGCTTTTTGACCTCAATGATGCTCAAGGGTTGCTCCTAGCTCTGCACTCAGGAATCACTCCTTCGAGGTGCTTGGGGACCATATGGGATGCTGAGGATAGAACCGGGTCAGCCACGTGCAAGGCAAATGCCCCCACACCGCTGTGCTGTTGCTCCCCAACCCTTTGTTTTAAAGAAAGGCAGAAGAGCTGAGTCCATGCAAGTCTTCAAAGAGGTGACAGTGATGAGGTCAGCAGTGGCATTCCTGGGTCCCCGAGGGCGACTCTGGGCAGGGCTGACCTGCTATACTTTCTCTCCTGGCACACATGTACTTTCTTCTTGAACTCAGGCCAAACCTGGAGCTGAGTGCGAGAAGAAAACTCATCTGGGGTAGGAGAGAGAGTACAGCAGTCACACGCTTGCTTTGTATGTATTGATGCAGGTTTAATCCCCAGCACCCCACTTGGTCCCCCAGCACCGCCAGGAGTGATCCCGGAGCACAGAGTCAGGAGTCAGTCCTAAACGCTGCCAGGTATGGCCCCCAAAACCAAAAGGAAACCCCCCCCCCACACAAACAAAATTTCATCTGGCTTCAACGCAAACATCTGAACGGCTGTGCAGGAAGGGGGCGGGGGGGTACAGCTGAGGGCCGCACAGGGCTGCACAGGCAGTGAGTGAGAAAACGCCTTTCCCGAGACACGCGGCCTAATTACTCATAGCCTCCGCCACATGCCTGCCAGCGGCTATTATAAGGCTAGTCTTTGAAGGGTTTATCTATAATAGAGAAAAATTAGAGACCCAATATCTTCCACCAGGGAATGGTTCAATCCCAGAGAATCTGGTGCAGCAATTAAGAATCTTATATTTCTACCTGTCCTGGCACGGCGAGGGTGTCACGAACCAGTCTCTGGGTTCAGGAAACAAGACTATGAGTTGAGGAGAGCAAGCAGAAGATGGTATCGGGGATTCTCTCATGGGGTGAAACAAGCATCTGAAGCTGCACGCCGCGGTCTACAGGAGCATAAATGTGCCCGCGGGCAGCATCCGGCCAGGTCATTTCTGTGAAGAAAGAAAGAGGGCCGGGGAAGGCAGGGTGCGTAGAACCACGGGGAGTCTGAGCCAGCACGAAGGCACTGGCCCTAATGTGGCACCTTCTACAGGTTTTAGGAAGAAAAGAAGAAAAGGCAACGATGGGTGAGGAGAACCTGCTAGTGTGAATTGTGGAGACCCTAAGCACTGGCAGGAGGAACCAGAGCTGACCGTCTGTGGGCACTGGAGCTGGCCACTTTCCACCCTATTTCCTCTGCCAACCTCGGTAACGCTCAGACTTCCCTTTGCGGATAAGTAAACTGGGGCTCGCAGAAGCAAGTCTGTTCCCTGGGTGCTGTCCAGGAGCAGTGGGCCAGTTCTCGAGCAGGCTGTCCAGGAGCAGTGAGCCAGTTCTCGAGCAGGCTGTCCAGGAGCAGTGAGCCAGTTCTCCGCGGGTCCAGGAGCAGTGAGCCAGCTCTCGAGCAGGCTGCAGGCCAGTGGCCACTAGACCATGCTCCCGGGGGGTGAGAACCCAGGGCCTGCATTCAGTAGAACCATGGCAGAGTGAAGTGGAACAAACCAAAGCCACAATAGGTTCTCTTCACCCTAGCAAGGGAAAATGACCTGCCCTCTGGGGAGGAGAAGGATAGAGATTGGCGTGGGGGTTGGGTGCCTCCAAACCCTCTCCAGGAGCCATAGCTCATATGTGCCAAACCCAGGCGGGAGCTGCAGAGAGAGCACAGCGGTGGGCAACTGCCTTGCTCAAGGCTGGCCCTGGGTCAACCTCCATCACAGTGCAGTGGCCTCTGTAACCTGCCAGGAGTGAGCCCTGGTGCATGGCCAAGAGTATGAAACATTTGTCTGCAGTGGACTTATGCTCACATGGAAGCGACTGTACTGTCGAGTCTGTGTATTACATCACAGGTTAAACATGATGTAGCACAAATAAAAACCACCAAACCCCCAAAACAAAGCAAAAAACCCAAACCAACTCAGAAGCCCAGGCAAGAGAATAAAACCCGAGTTTGATATGATAGTGTTCAGACCCGAACACCTGAAGAATCTGCCGTCGGTACTCATCAATACACTAGCTCGGTTCTTCACACGCTACCTGTCCGAATGCAAGGTGCCCTCCCAATGGAAAACCAGCAGGACAGTTCTACTGTTCAAGAAGGGAGACATTCACTACATCAGCAACTATCGCCCCATCTGCCTGTTGTCCGTCATCTACAAGCTGTTTACACGAGTCATCCTGAACAGGATTAGCAGAACACTAGATGAAGGACAAACATGTGAGCAAGCAGGCTTCCGGAAAGGATTCAGCACAATCGACCATATCCACACAGTAACCAAGCTCATTGAGGTTTGTAGGGAGTACAAGATGCCGCTCTGTCTCACGTTCATTGATTTACAGAAAGCCTTTGATTCTGTGGAGACTGAAGCAGTCATCGAAGCCCTAGCCAAACAGGGTGTTCAAACCCAATACATCAAGATCCTTCGTGAGCTGTATTACGGATTCACCACCAGGATCTCACCATTCTACAAAGAAGTGATCATTAATGTGAAAAGAGGGGTTCGACAGGGTGATACCATTTCACCAAAACTCTTCAGTGCCACCCTCGAGAACATCATGCGACAATTAGAATGGGAAGGAATGGGAGTGAAGATAGATGGTCGGCAACTACACCACCTCCGCTTCACTGATGACATCGTTCTAATAACACCAAACATTAGCCAAGCGGCACAAATGCTGGCTGACTTCGACCGAGAATGTGGAAAGATAGGTCTACAGCTGAATCTAAAGAAAACAATGTTCATGAAGAATGAACTAGTTCCTGAGGCCCCATTCACTCTCAATGGAACAAACATCTCTGAATGCAGCAGTTATGTGTACCTAGGTCGAGAAGTCAACATGATGAACGACCTAAAACCTGAGCTGCGCAGGGAGGAAGAGAGAGGCATGGAATGCCTTCAAAGGCATTGAAGAAATAGCTAAAAGGACAAAAAACCTCCGGCTCCGGGCACATCTCTTTGACTCCACTGTTCTCCCTGCATTAACATACGCCTTAGAGACCTGGGCCCTACGAAAGCAGGATGAGAATGCTATTCGGGTCTCCCAGAGAGGAATCGAAAGAGCTATGCTTGGAATATCACGCCTCACTCAGGTGAGAGAAGGAATCCGGAGTTCTGACCTCCGTCGCTATTCCAGAATCAGGGACGCTGTCTCGTTTGCCAAGGCATCGAAAATCAGATGGGCTGGACATCTTAATGCGATTTGGAGACAACCGCTGGACTAGAGCCATTACCGACTGGATCCCACAGGCATGTCAAAAGATCACGTGGCCGCCCACCTACAAGATGGTCAGACTTCCTTGTCAAGACCCTGAAGGAACGGTTTGAGGCTCTTCATATTCCTGAATCAACCAGATGCCATTGGGCTACATTGGCACGTGATAGGGTCCAATGGAAATGTTACTGGCGCCCGCTCGAGCAAATCGATGAATAACGGATTCAAGTGATCAAGTAATCAATGATAAATCAGTGAGTTAAAACAAAGAAAGATACTCTTAAGCAGTGGGGAGTGCGTGAGAAACCGCATCCACAGTGCCGAGTGGGCTCAGGGTTTGTATTGTGCCCACACCTCCCTGTGGCACTGAACCATGCCCCACAGTCACTGTGACTCCGAAGCAGTGAAGTTCAAATGCCAACAGCAGCCAGGAGGACACAGAGCAAAGTGCCGTGTGTTCCGGTTGGGAGCTCGGCGCTGTATGAATGTGACCTTCTTGGCGTTCTCTGCCATCCTCCACGCAACCTGTGGTTTCATAAGAAAACCACACCTGCTAGGGAGCAGTCGGCTCTGGAGACGGCTCCTACCAGGAAGCCCGGGAAGGGCTGTCTGGAAGGAAATTCTGAGGCTCAGCGTCTGCCCATGTGACATCATGGACTCACGCAAAAGGGCAAGAGAGGGTGTGGGAACGGAACGCAGAAGCCAAAAAACATGCAGGAAACTGGCATCCCCAGGCGGGCGGGAGAGGTCTGAGTGGGAGGCATTGTCTCGGAGTGGCACTGGGCCCTCAGCAGGGTCCCGGCACCAACGGTGGCAGTCACAGACAGGAAGCCTGTGGGGAGAGCCGGGAGCCGCTGCAGAAGGCCCAAACGCCGCTGGTGCCTGTGGAGCCGCCGTGCAGATCAAGGAGCCCATCAGCGGCAGGACTGGTTGAGGACCAGATGTTTTCAGCCACCCAGTGGTCAGCGAATCGGGAACTTCCCTTGCGCGGTGACCATGCTTTTACCCTGCCCTGTCCGCCACAACTCCGGTGAGTCGCGAGTGAGGACCCTCAGCACATCAACCCGCTGACCTCCCACCAGGAGGCGGGTTTCTGGAATGGACTCAGACCTGGGCAGAGAAGGGAGACGGATGGTAGCTGGCAGCTGTGCCCACGCTGGGCACACAGGTGCTGCCTCATGGGTGGGTGAGTGCAACCTTTGTGGGGACAAACGGGGACACGGCGCTGCCTGTGTAGACCGGCCTCCTCTCCCTGTTTCTCAGCTGCCAGCGCCCATGTGCCTGTCAGCACCCGCAAGGGCCGTGCAGAAGTAGGAGCCGCCGTATCCCGGGTCTCTCCGCTCTGACTCGGCTGGACACTCCCAGAACCTGCCTGCTGTATCCACAGAGGCCATCACACCAGACGTTCATCTGAGCAACCGTAACGAACCCCACATGCACTGGCCACAAAGGCCGTCACACCAGACGTCCATCTGAGCAACGGCATCCAGGTGCTATGTGCCCTTCCAAAGCTGGGCTTCATGCTGGCAGGAAACCCCCTGATGGCCACTCCCTCTCTGTCCCCCACACATCCCTCGGTTTCCGCCAAGTGTCCCATAGACTGCCAGAGACTGGGGAGACAGACCCCCCATCTGTGGGGTGCGGTATAGAAGCAGAGGAGAGCCTGTGTGCCTGGAGGGAGCAGGGAGGGGCCCACTCCAGCCAGGCAACGGGTGCGGTTCAAAGTGGGTCTGAAAATGATCTTGGTGGCACAGCAATAGTAGAGCGGAGAGGGCGCTGGCCTGGCCTGTGACTGACCCAGCTTCGTTCCTGGCACCCTGAGCTGGGAGTAAGCCATTAATTAGCATTGCTGGGTGTGCTCCCGCCCCAAAGAAACAACAATTACACACACACACACACACACACACACGTATTCCTGAAGGCAATAATAGGTGTGTAGAATTTTGAAGCAGGAATGAGTCAGGCAGTTCCATGAGTTAGGAAGAGGAAAGAGCATTTGCAAAGCCTGGAATGTGGGAGGCCCAGGGCTGTAAGGCTGTAAGAGAAATCACAGATCAGTCAAAGCAGGGGCTTAGTGGGGTGGGGAGGGACAAGGTTCCCGAGGGCCAGGCAGCCCCGGGTCCCGGGTGCTCGTGTTGGCAAGATGGAAGTGGGTGGTGACGAGTTGCTGAGGGGGAGCCACCAATCTCCAGGAGTGACCTGTGGCGGCTGGACAGCACCCGGGGCCTTTCCTGCACCAGCTGCCCTGCAGCAGTGATGCCGGGGACGCCTCATTAGCAGGCAGGTCCATGCCAAGGCCCCGGGGCCTGCCTCCCCTTCCTCGTGGGCCTCTCGGTCACTGCTGCTCTCAATTCTAATTCCGAGAAGTGATAAACATATGCTTGTGTTTCCATTTACAAGTTTTTGATGATCAGCCTGGCGTTGTGGCTGCAAATTACCCATTTTCTATTATAATTATTTTTACTTCTCTAGATGAGGAACGGAGAGCCGCCCTCTAAAAATTACTCACCGCCGGGGCCTCTGAGAGAGGGGGGGATTGGAAAGGGCCTCGGCAGGGGGTGTGTGTGTGTGTGGGGGGGTGTTGGAAGTGCGGCTGTGTCTTTTGCCCATGGCAACATCAGAGGGAGCAACTGCAAAAACGAAAACCAAGCAGTGGGCTGTGTTCTACCAGGTCTTCTGGGACAGCGCCCCGAGCACACCACTGCTGATCTGCCGAAACCCAGACTGCGGCTGGCAGACAGGGCTCAGCTGGTGTTAGAACTGCTAGTGTGCGGCTCTCGGAGGGACTCCCGAAAAACTCAGCTGCCCCGTGTGGTCAGCAGATGCCCTGAGCTCCTGGACACCAACTGCTTTTTTCTGCTTCCAATAGGGAACTGGGGTGAATGGGCGGGTGGGTGAGGGGGTGAGGTTGGGTCACACACATGTGTGCTCAGGGCTTGCTCTTGGCTCTTTGTCCAGGAATCATTCGGGATGCCAGGGATCAAACCTGTCAGCCGCATGCAAGGCAAATGCCTTTCCGCCGTTCTATGGTTCCAGCCTCCAGAGGAATTTAAAGGTGGACCAGCCCAGATGCACCCAGGCCATGGGACTGTTTGCTTAGATCACGGTGGGGTCCTGCCAGGATCTAGCCAGGTGAGCTGATTCAGGCCCAGGCCCGGCTGTCTTTCTGCTGAGTTTGGTGGTGGCAGCGGGGAGCGGGCTGTTAGGTGGGTTGGTGTTGAGGAACGAGCCTTGGGGGAGGGGGGGGAGGCGGCCACGAAGCCAGGCCAGGCCTGCGGAGGAGGAGAGGAGCACTCAGAGCTGCTGGTAGCGCGGTGACCCCTGGGGCTGGCACGGAACCAGACTGTCGCATGGGGGAGTGTCTCTTCCTGGCCGGGAAGGTGCTGCTGGCCCCTCTGTAGCCAGAAAGCAGCTCCTGGGAGGGGCCGTTTCTTTCTCGGGCTGGATCCAAGCCCTGGAACTTCCCTGTACGAGGGTGCCTGGTTCTGATGCAAGGATCCGCTCTCCAGCGGCCACCCCCAGCCCCAACACGCACACACACACACACGGTCGGGTGGAGGGCTCGGGACAGACAGGAGCAAAGACCAGCTACTAGTTCAATGTTCAAAATGCCATTCGTGGTCAAAACGGAGACTCGGATCCTTGGAGCTGTGGAAGCCGCCCCACTTGCCTTCCTCCTATGCTCCAACCTCAGGTTCAGGTCAACCCCATCACAGCCAGCCACAGCAACGGTCCCCAGCACAGGCGCTCAGAGGGACCCAGTTACTCACAGCATTAGACAAGAGGATCAAAGTGGGCAACACTGCCCCCTGGGGGCGGGTGCTGGAATGACCCAGGGAGGCTGTGGGCTTTGGTGCCGTCTGAGGCTGTTCTCCTTCACCAAGCGCAGAGGGCTCAAGAGAGACTGGTATCCTTGCAGAGTGTTGGGGGTGCTGGACCCGGGGGACACTCTCCCCCTCGAGAGCTAAGGATGGGGCGGCTGTGTGTTCTGCAGGGGTGTTCGGGGGCAGCTGTGCGATGACTGTGTTGGGGCACGTGCTCTGGGCGCATCACACGGAACCATGTTCTGGAGGGTGCCAGGGGGTGGTGTCGTATCATAGGGCACAACAGGCTCTACCGCCCTGCCAGGTCGTGGGGATTCTTCCCCCCAATAGGACAGAGGGGGCCGCAATGACACGGGGGCCCCAAGAAAGAGAAGGGGCTCCAGCACAGCTGCCCTCCTTCAGGATCCGGGACCCTGCTGTACCCACCCCACGCACCCCTCCACGCCTGCTGCCCACCTGGCTTTAGCAAGAGCTGTTGCGGTGGTAGGTGCTGGAGGGCCCAGGTCTGGGCTGAAATTCCTTCAGCTATGTCCAATCCCCCCCCCACCCTCACGAACAGCTGTCAGACATACACAGAGCTGAACTAATTTTAAAACAAATTCTTGCGGGATATGCCCCACCTAGATGCCACCATCGCGATTTCACGGCGTTTACTTTGCAGGCATCCATCCCTGGGTCCATTCGTCACTCCAACTTAGTTCTCTGGTGCTGTTCAGAGTAGGCCGTAAACTGCCGGTCCTTCTCCGTGCATGCGGCAGCCTGCCTGGAGCTCCTTCAGCGGCTGTGAGCTCAGCATCTACTCCTGCTCCCCACCCCCCCCCCATGAAATGCCCGATGCTGGAGGGCACCATTGAAAGGAGTTTGAGACGTGCAAGCAGTCAGACAATGCCACACTTCTCTCGAGACTGTCCCATCATCCCCATAAATACCCCAGGCTCCTTTCCGCCCTCTCTTCCAACCACTGCTCTACGCGTCCCCCAGTCTCCGCCAGGGGACTTGCCCAGCCCCTTTTAGGACTTCAGGGTCAAGTTCTGCATCTATCATGCATCCACCTATCTGAAGACCCATGGGAGAGAGGGAGCTTTAGTCGAAGGGCAACTGTTTAGCTAACTAGGAATGGGCCAAGCCTCTCCGCTCAGTGAGAAGTGATTATCTATATTGCACAGGGATTCACACAAGGTTCAGTCGTCTCCATCTGGTTTTCCCTCAGCCTCATGTCCAGAGAGTCCTACAGGTTAAGTGGACACCATACCTTTTCCTGACTGAGTACTACTCCACTCTCAGCTACACTGTGATTTAATCCTCTCATTGATATGGAAAGAGGCTGTGTTGTAAAATCGTTACCTAAGGGAAGTGACTATGAATGAAGACATCAGCACCTGCATCTGCCGGGTCTGCTTGTGGGGACAGATCAGGTGTCTTCAGAGATCACCCCCTTGCTCTCTGGGCCAGAAGATGGGGCTGGCAAACAGGCCCAGAATATTCCACCACCTCCCGAGGAAGGGGCCGCGGTGTGGCTCTGTTCTATGCCGAGGCTCCGCGGTATGACGAGGCGCGAGATGATCCCCCCAGCCAGGACTCCTGCGCTTGCTTTCACAGGAACGTCCTGTCAGGACCTGTGAAACCAGTTTCCCTTGTGGAGTGATCTAGCATTTGCTGTTTTAATTGAATCACCATGAGATAGGCCATTCCAAAGCTGTTCATGATTGGGTTTCACTCATAGAGTTCCAGCACCCATCCTCCACCAGTGCCCATTCCCCAACATCAATGTCCCCAGTTTCCCTCCCTAAATTATTGCTTTTAAGATAAGTTAAAATTTCTGTAAAAAGTCCTTTACAGAAAATGTGGAACAAATGTACAGGGAGGTAAAAATAAGAAAAGGCTCCAAGATAAGTGTGCAGATGAAGGGCAGTGGGGTGTGTCCAGAGAGGATGTCCTGGACAAGTGGACATCCCCCTTACACTGGGCCCCTCAGCCAGGGCTTCCCATGTGACGGTATGAGAAGTACGCGGACATCTGAGGTTCCAAAGCTCTCCAGTTAGTTCTAATGTGCAGATGGGATGAAAAGAGCACTTTAGACCCTATCGTCTCACATGGGTGTTTTAAATTTTGCTTTAGAGGCGGAAGAGAGAGAGAGAGAGAGAAACAGAGAGAGAGAGAGAGACAGAGAGACAGAGACAGAGAGAGAGAGAGTAATGGAGACTAGGGTGCTTGCCTTGCACGTGGCTAACCCTGGTTCTACCCCAGCACCACACAGGGTTCCCCGAGCACTATGAGGTGTGATCCCTGAGGTCAGAGGAGGGTTAGGCCCTGAGCACCACTGGGTAATTCCCACCGAATTGTTTTAAAATAAATTTATGGTTTATTCTCAGTAAACATTTTATTTCCATTCCTATTTCATCTACCGCTAATCCGGGGCCACAAAACATTTCTCAGGTAAGAAGGGGTAGTGAGTGGAAGAAGTTTAAGCAACTTGACTTAGGGGGCTGGAGCGATAGTACAGAGGTGGGCATTTGCCTTGCATGCAGCCAACCCGGTTTGATCCCCAGCATCCCGCATGGTCCCCCTCAAAGCACCGTCAGGAATAATTTCTTAGTACAGAGTCAAGAGTAACCCCTGAGCACTACCAGGTGTGGCCACAAACCAAACCAAACCAGAAGCCCTTGCTTGGACTAGTAATTTTCAATTCTTTTATAGCCACGGACATGCACAGACAGACCAGCCATGGGAAACCACCGGCTGAGACCAATGCGGTTCACGGATGGTGGCCCCAGAGCCGGTAGCATCATTCTGGGTGTTTTTGTTGTGTGTTGTGTGTGTGTGTGTGTGTGTTGTGTGTGTGTGTGTGTGTGTGTGTGTGTGTGTGTGTGTGTGTGTGTGTGTGTGTGTGTGTGTGTGTGTGTGTGTGTGTGTGTGTGTTCTACAGCGCTATCTTCCCGACCTCCTGCACAGGGAAATGGTTTGGAACACAGTCACCAGGGTCTATCCAGGCTCCGGAAGGTTCTGACGACCTTCTGCTAGTCTGGCACTGTGCTCCCTAAGGGTGTGGCTAACCCTTAGCGCCTTCCTCCCACTCCAGCTCAGCCTGAGCTCCGCAGCTTGAGGTGCGAATGCAGTCAGGGTCAGCCAGCACCCAGGGCAAGCCCTGCTCCTCCCTTCCGGGGCAGAGAGGGTGGGCGGAGGCCAGCTGGTGAGCAGCCGCTGACTGAGGATCAAAGTGACCACCCATTTAAGGTTCCATGGTGTGTCCGCCTCCATTAATCCCCAAAGCCGTTAATCGGCCCCTGGAAAACCAGTGTTGGCGATCATTTCATCTCCCCTTGATTTTTTGATGATCACTGACCTCCTTCTGCCCCATTACCCTTGTTAATTGAGAATTGACTGCAGTTACAATGAATGTTTCCCCCCCACATACGGCGGCGCCAGATTCATCTCCGAGACCCTCCCAGCTCAGAGGCCCGGGCGGTGGCGGTGCAGATATTGATCGGACACAATTCATTTCCCCAGAATTTATGAAATCACTACGCATAGGTCACCTATTACACCATCATCTGTCCAATGGCTCCAAGAAGAAAGGAGCTTTTGCTGCAGGTTGGGCTGCATTTAGCAGAACCAGGATGTGGCTAGAGCAGCCTCCCGCAGTGCCGCGGTGTCTGGGGTAAGACGCTCAGCGCCCTTCCACAGATTCGCAAAGGCTTCAGACCGCGGGAGAAGGGAGAGAAGCAAACATGGAGAGCAGCAGCTGTTTCTGGGCTCTTTGGATAAGGAAGCACAGAGAGTGAGTGACCAGCCAGCTGCTTATCTTGTTCCAGTGCGGAGCTGAGGGAAAGGGATGCGTGTGGAAAACCCCCCAAAGGGGGACAGAGTTTTCCCAAGTGGCTGCAGTGGGTGCCTTGGGGATAGACGAATTCCTTGGAAGGAAGTTGGACCAGACACAATGGCTCCGTGTTTAGACCCTGACATGCAGAGGGACAATGGGTGTCACTGGGGGAAGGCCAGAGCTAGGGAAGTCACTTGGTTACTGGACTCAAGACCAGCTCAAACAGCTCGGCAAAGGCAGCGACAGAGAATTGGCCTGTGATGGTGTATCCTGAGGCTCGGCCTTTACCCCTCCCCCACCTCACACACTCACGGTAGTCATTGATTTGTGGGGTCTCCAGAGGACAGGAATGTCTCCCATCAGTCTAAGACTGAGACCAGACCCTCGTAAGCACTCAGCGGTTGACTTTAAAAAATGTGTTTTCTTACCATAAAAAAATTTGCTCCCAAGCGGCAGAAACTGTATAATGAACTGCCACAAGCAATCGCTACAGGTTCCATATTCACTCACCTTTTCCTTCCTGGAAATATACTCAAGTACATTATAAACACCATGGCGTTTCTCCTCTAAGGGCTTGGAGAGCCGGGAATGCTTTGTGAGCCAAGGCTGCGCTCACAGTCACCGCCCTACCCTGATGGCGCCTGGCGAAACGGGCAATAAATAACGCAGCCCCTTGGCGGGGCCTCAGCACCACACCAAACGCTGGGGTGTGTTCCAAAACCCACAGCGTGGTGTGAGAATCCAAACACCAACACAGCCGTGGTTCCTGTGAGAGTTTGGGTGGGAACGTTCCCTCCAGGCCCCTAGCAAGCAGATGGGTCCTACCCCGACCTCACCCTTGACCCGGGGAGGCCTCGTCAGAGGGGGAGATGGAAGATGTTCAAGGGAGGACCATCTTCCGGGACTCGGGGGGGGGACCTGGCACCCAGCGGCTTAACGTGACCGGGTGGGCTCAGAGGCTCAGCACTGGGCCTCAGCCTTGCTGACTGGGGCGGCAGGAGTATGGTGAGACCACGACCGTGGCCAGACATGCTCGTGTGAGGGATGCTGAGGGGGAAAGCCGTGCCCCTCAGGCCCCCCCAGGATCCACAGGCTCAGCCACAGAACAGCAGAGTAGCCCAGCTCTGCTCTGTCCATGCCAGAGGGACTGCTCGGAAGGGCGGCAGCAGGGAGGCAAGGCGCCGGAGGCTGCCTACTGAGCCGTCCAGGGACACAGGCATGTCCAGTTTGGAGGGAGATCCACGAGTGGGCAGAAGCTCATTCTGGGAATGGACGCCTGTGTGTCCCCAGGACAAGGTCTGGGGTGGCCAGCTCAGTTCCCGCACAGCTGACCGGGAAATGACCTCATTTCCATTAAAGATACACAGGAGTCTTGAACCCTTTCTGTCTGGTTTCTAGGATACCTGTCACTCAGAGCTTTGCGCCTCAGCCCTAAACACGGCCACACTGGGTACCCAACGGCACATGAGCTCTGGGACCGAGTTCTCTAGCCAAAGTGACAATATCCCCATAGACTTACTCTCCATAAACACATGGAGAGTGGCTGTGGAATCAGCACTAGGCCCCCAGTTCCTGCCATTATTCCTCCTCCGAGCCTTGGGGGAACAAAGAAAACAAACAAGCAAATAGAATGGACGGGGACCCATAAAACCATAGAGTGAATTAAGCTGAAATGTCAGCATACTGTAGGCTTCAATTGCTAATAGATGCTTTGATGAAGAGCTTCCTAAATCTTTAATTGGCGACCGAGCAGTTCTGTGTAAAGGCACCGACTCCAAACCATTTATTATGGCGCCTGGAGCCCTTCACGACAGCAATTCTGCCCCCAGCTCTCCAGGCTCAGGATGGGAATCCTGTATTTAAAAATCCTGTATTTAAAAATCCCGAAATAAAAACATGGGGCCGCCCAGATCTACTCAGAGGCTAGTGCAAAGGAGCTGAAACATTTTCCGTCCTTGAATTTTTTAAATTTTCTTTTAGGATCATGTTTATGTGCTCGGGAAGGAGAGGAAGAGGGGTGGGCTCAAGCTACCACAGCAGCGAGAGAAACTACCATTTCCTCAGCCCCCTTTGGGATCTGTGCTGCTTTGCCTTTCTGCCTCTTCAGTGTGGGGGTTCTGTCCCAAGCCACCAGGAGAAAAAAGGTTCTATTTCTCTGATTCAAAGTTTTTCGGCCTTGATTTTTCCTCAAGCTTTGATGGCTGGTTAATATTTAACACAGTGTTCAATTGTGTTGGCCTGGGTCTCGGACCAGCGCAGAATTATGGATAAGGCTGTTTCCACTCAGTACCCGAAGACAGACTGGCATAGCCGACACTGCTCAGCCCTGAGCTCGCAGGCCTCTCTCTGAGAGACGCTGCCTTTACCCCCTCAGGCCTGCTTCTGCACCCCTCTGCCCTGCTGCTCCACTGAAGTCAATAGAATCTTCTAGAACGTCCTGGAGTTAACTTCTCCTGACCCGCCCACCACACAGGAGCTCCGTAATGATAGGGTGGATTCATCACACTCCAGCCTCTGGCTCTGCCACACAGGCCCCCATTACAATGTGAGCTGCAACTTTGGAAAGAAGGTCCTGTCACTCCTCAAATGACAGACTCTGAGTGGTGGTACTTCAGGGACACGTGTGACAGGCAGAAACTTGTGTTATATTTCCAGCCTCCCTTTGCTTACTGATGACTGTAACAGGGCTAGGAAACACAGGTATACTTTTGCTCAAACCCCCCACAGCCCCTAGGAAAAAACACCAACCAGAACCACATTATGACAGGGATGATTCACAGCACCGTGCCAGTAACCCAGAAGGCCAGATGCGAGATGAGCAAAGCGTGGCCCTTGGTGCTACCAAGTGCAGGATTTGTGCAGTACACACCTATTTTTGTGCAAAAGAAGGGTAGAAGGCAGCAAAGTGCTGGTCTGTTTTCTGATCCATCCTGCCACTGTCTTTGGATTGGTGAGCTGAGTCCATTGACACTGGGAGAGATCACGGAAACGGAGCGATTTAGGGCCGTCATTCTGAAGGGGTTAGGTGTGATTGTAGGGCTCGCCTTGCCTTTTAGAGAAGAGCTCCTAGAGTGGTTCTTGAAAGGTTGTGAAGTTCTTAAGCTGCTGCTTGTCTGACAAATTCTGTACCACTCCTTCGAGTCGGAAGATGACCCAGTTGGACACAGCACTCTCGGTAATGTATTCGTCTCATTGTGCTCTTTCACTCGATCCCCCATTCTTTTCCTGGCCTTGGAGCGGCATTTGACAAATCTGCCATGAGTTTTATGGATTTTCCTTTGTGAGTTCCTTCTTTGATCTCGCTGCTGGCAATATTCTATTCCTGTCATTAGCTTTTTGTCTTTTTATGTCTTTTTTTAAATTTTAATTGGATTTCCCTTTGCTGGGACCCTTTGGGCCTCTTGGACATGAGTGTGTGTACCCCAGCTCTGGGAAGATATGTTCTTTAATTTCTTGGACTACTGGTTTTCAATGGGTTTCTTCTCAGGGACTCGGGTGATTTTCCCTCTTGAACCATCCGTTAGTTCTCTGCTGCGCTGTTCATTTATTTTCAGTCTTTCTTTAATATTCTGTTGGTTCACACAGATTTTCCACATTCCATCATGGAGATCACGAAGTTTTTCTTCAGCTCCTGTTAGTGTGCTATGTCCCAAGCCCAATGGACGGGATTGTTCTAGAACCACTTCCTATGGAGGATGGATTGCTCTAGAACCACTTCCTATGGATGATGGATTGCTCTAGAACCACTTACTATGGGTGATAGACTGCTCTAGAACCACTTTCCTGTGGGTGATAGACTGCTCTAGAACCACTTCCTATGGGTGATAGACTGCTCTAGAACCACTTCCTATGGGTGATAGGCTGCTCTAGAACCACTTCCTCTTTTCTCCCTGGGGCAGTCACATACTTACAGTTCTCTTCACATAGCCCAGGCCACAGTTCTGAGATGGAGCCACCCCCTGAAGCCTCAGTTTACCTTCACCAGCTGCTGTGAGAGGGTCCTGTTTTTTGGCTGCTCACTAGGAGGCTGAGATAATGGAAAATGCCTAAGACAAACAGACAGACCAGGATCTGTGAGATGCTGCATCCTCTGTAACATCTGCCAAGAGCTCAAGTTCCATTTAAAAGGGGCTGTAGAAAAACCTTCTCTTTACCTTCCTTGCATTCCATGTAACACAGGACTTGGTTTTCCTATTAAAACCCCCCACAAAAAAAAAAGACTTTTTTTTTTTTTTGCTTTTTTGGGTCACACCTGGCAATGCTCAGGGGTTACTCCTGGCTCTGCACCCAGGAATTGCTCCTGGCGGTTCTCAGGGGGACCATATGTGATGCCAGGGATTAAACCCAGGCCGGCATGGGCTGGCTGTATGCAAGGCGAACACCCTACCCACTGGACTATCGCTCCGGCCCCCAAAAAAGCCATTGTTAACTTAGTCCTATACTAAGCTCTTCCCCACTTGGGGAACTCATTTTCTTTTCTCTTCCACTTTCCAATAAACTTTTCTACTTCCCAACTCTGAGCCCAAGCATCTTTATTACTCAATATTTTCATTCTTGAGGAATACTGAAGAACCTGGGAATCGTGAACCAACACAGAGACCCACCATCAGCACTTCTGTCTCTTCTGCATCGGTGTAATACAGCGTCAGGGGCACCCAAGGAAATGGCAGCCGGGAAGGGGCTGTGTGAACTCGAGGAGGCTAAATCTCAGGAGCTTCCACAGTGGTTCGGTCAAACACAGATCTCAAAGCTGAGCACAATTCGCTCCTAAGCACACACCCTTTGGGAGGTTACCTTGGCAGCATAAAGGGCTGTTCAGTTGAATTTATAGAAAAATGGCATCCAACGGTCTTCCAAGTTCTCTCGGCCCCCAATCGACACTTATGGGCCCTCTCATGCTCACGTGGGAACCGACCGTGTTTCTCCATCGGTGCCCCCTTCCCAGCAGCTCAATCGTCTATAATTGATGCTGTGTGTGTCTACGTGCTTCGTTCTGTCTTGATTCATAATCTGGCATCTGGGCACCACATGGAGGAGGGAGATGGTACTTTCCTTGCTCTGTGTTATGAGTCCTAGGACTCGATCAGTGGCTCGAATGGAAGGAAGAAAGGGGTGGGGCGGAAAGGGGAGGCCTGTGAGCCAGGCTCCGAGCTGGGGACCAGCAACGCTTGGTGTCAAGGTGATGGAAGGGGCCTTCCATGGGGAGACCAGGTATCTCCAGGGCTTCTGGCAAAGGATCTGCCCGGCAGACGTACCCATGCAACCCCTGGCAAGACACACAACATTCAGGAAGGCTTCCTGCCTGGGTGGGGCTTCTCTGCAGCAGCTCCTGGCCCCGGGTTAGGGGCCAGTGCTGGCCAGAGCAGCGGAGCAGGGGAGGCCCAGGCGCATCGAGGAGTGGAAAGAGCAGACCCTTCCGCCCTGTTCCAAGTCCAGCCTCTAACACTTGCAACTTCCCCAGAGTTCACACCAGATACAGAACACCCTTCCCAGCACTTGGATTGGTACCACACAGCTGTGTGTACAAGGACAGTGCCAGGCACTCATGAGATCACCATGGTTTGGTAAACGCCATCAGAACTGCCTAGCTAAACCCAGGGGGCCACTGTCTGTCAGCCACCCTGCAAAAGGGGTCGGTCTGCTTTTACCAGGATCTGTAACAAATGAACACAGACAGAAACGGGTCAGAATGAACCACTTTATTTTAGAGCTTCGACAGCCCAAAGTGGTTGCACATAGATGCATGCAAGATTTATCTCAATGATAAAAGACCTGAAGTTGAAAGGCACATAAATTATCATTTTGCCATTTTCTCCTTTTAAGATTTCACATGGTCAGGTACTTAAAGCAATGACTATAAAGCATGCAAAGCTGCCTTCCTTCAGCCAGACTCTGGCTAGCGAGGGTAGAGCCGTGTCTGGGAGAGAGAGGGCTCAGCATCCAGCCCACAGCTCTGCCTGCAGGCTTCCGGCTCTCCTTCTGTGGAAAGAGCTGGAGAGTTAGTAACGGCCGACTCAGAGCTGAGCATCGCAATCATGTGCTGATAGACAACAGCCCGGATTAGCTCTAGCAAAGCCCATTTAGCAGATACTGAGACTCAGTTTTTTGTGGTGTTTCTGGGATGCCCCCACAGGTGAAGCGGGCACTTTCATGGGGCTCTGGCGCTGGACTCCTCACTGCTGAATGGAAGTGCTAATGCAGTAGGAGCTGCGTCAAAACATCTGCGCTGGCCCCAGCTGCAGACGTCTGTTGTTTTGTTTGGGGACCCACTCTCAGGGGTGCTCAGGGCTAGCTCCGGCCTCTGCTCAGGGACCATTCCTGGTGGTACTCAGGGGACCACAGAAGCTGTCAGAGATCTAACCTACCTACTCTGCTAGCTCTCCCACCCTTCTCTCTCTCTCTCTCTCTCTCTCTCTCTCTCTCTCTCTCTGTCTCTCTCTCTGTCTCTCTCGGTCTCTGTCTCTCGCTGTCTCTCTCTTTCTTGCTTGCTTGCTTTCTTCCTCCCTAATTTAAGGCGCCATGGTTTACAAAGCTATCCACGCTAGCCGGGCATATAATGTCCCAACATCAGTCCCACTGCCAGTGTCTCCGTTGCTCCACCAACGACCCCAGTTTCCCGCCTACTCCCCAGTTTGTCTCTATGACAGGTTTTAAACGTTATTTTTACCTTAGGGACTGTGGTTTGCAATACTTCATGCGTAACCCATTCTCCCTCCACGACGCCCATCCCCACCCCAAGCCCCGCCCCTTGAAGGCCACTTCAACACCGAGCCTTGCGGCCAGCGTGCATCTATTCTGGCTCAGTACTCTGGGTGCAGGGCTCTCAGAGACTGGACCCCACACCTCCCAGAGCCTAGCAGGGACCCAAACGTGATCCTTTCATATCTTCTGAACCCAACGTTGCTCACCCCAGACTTAGTTGTTTTTTCCTAGGCCTAAATATCTTTGTAAAGATGCCCTGACTCCCAGAGCCTCCTGCCGGCGTGGGGCCTCAGAGCCCGTTATCACACAGGGAACATCCTTCTCCGGCCAGGACCAGGCTTCCTGGCCCGATGACTGCCCGATAAGCCCCACCCCGCTATCACCCTGCCCAGAGCCTCAGAGCTGCCACTGTCCTGCCCACTCGGCCTGCTTCGTTTACCACTTTCTTTGTTTTACTTTGGGGCCACACCAGGAGGTACTCAGGGCGGCACTTCTGGCAGGGCTTGGAGACCATTTAGAGGCACAGAGCTCTAACCTGGCTGGCTGTGTGCAGGGCCGGCATTCAGCCCCTCACTGTCTTTACTGCCTTTCCGACCTGGTTTTTGCCCATCCTTCCCAGGAAATGACTCCGGCGGCTACAGGGACAGCGGTGGCAGCAGTAACCTCCTACGTGTCAGTTACACAGACACTGGCTCAGAAAGCGTCTTCATGACGGCCAACATTAATTCATAACAATCATTGCATTAATAACGCTTACATTAATCATGTCACCGTTCATTCACTAACCACAGGGCACCGGCCTGCCTGACACAGTGTTAAGCCTCCACAAACAAGGCCCCAGAGCCCAGCCCGATGGAGTCACAGACACAGAGCTGGGAGGAGACAGGCATGGAGCCTGGGCCAGGCTGACCCCCTCCCGTTTGCTTTGCCCCAGGAGTGCCCTTTCCGGGCACAGTTAGCGGGAGCTGTACAAGTGCTCCCCTTTCCCTCTCCTCCACAAACATCTGTCCTCATGTTTCTCAACACTGGCCACCAGCTATGCCAGGCTGCCCTTAATGGGGCCCACCCACCCACTGGGCCTCCCAGCTTGTGACATGGAGCTGCTCCCAAGTGTATGTCCAAAGAGGACACTGGACCATCCCAGCTTGCGACATGGAGCTGCTCCCAAGTGTATGTCCAAAGGACACGGACCTCCAGTGCGAGGGCTGCTCGTGTCAAGAGGACACTGGACCAAAGCAGGAATCGGAGTCGTGACTCAAGTCCACTAGAGCCACTAAGTGGGGTCTGGGGGGGGAGAGCTCAAGCGGCTACAGGGACAGTGGTGGCAGCGGGCCAGGCGGACGTGCTCTGCGCTTACAAGGCTGAGTTTGAGGCCCAGCCCTGCTGTGTACAGCCCCCAAAGGCCCAGGCTGGGCCCCAGGCTACGGACCCGAGAAGCACTGAAGCTTCTGCACTGAGCATTGGACTATCTGGCCCAAGCTCACGTAGCTGTGTTCACCAGGAACTAGCTCATAGGTCCTGTATGTGTGTGTGTGTGTGTGTGTGTGTGTGTGTGTGTAAGGGGAATGCAAATAACTAAAACACAGAACAGCTGATAGCCCAAAGCCTCCCTCTAACTCTTGTACTTTCAATCCGTGTTTTTTTTGTGTGTGTGTGTTGTGTGTAAGGGGAATCAAATAACTAAAACACAGAACAGCTGATAGCCCAAAGCCTCCCTCTAACTCACTGTACTTTCAGATCTGTGTGTGTGTGTGTGTGTGTGTGTGTGTGTGTGTGTGTGTGTGTGTGGGAATTTCTGGACAGGTTTAGGGGTTCTGTCATTGGTGACAGACAGATCTTAGGCTGGGAGACTTGTGTTCTGGGTCCACAGCACTTAGAAAGCTTCTGGAACTGGCTGGCGCCTGGCCCAGAGCAGGGGCAGGGGCTTCCCGGTCAGACCCCTTCTTCTGGGCTCTGGTGCGCAAAGCCAGTGGGGGGTGGAAGGGCCGTTTGCTTCCCTTGGACGGGGAACGCAGGGCCTGCACCTATTTCTCTGGGAAATCTGTGAGTCAGAGCTGAGTAGGCTTGGAAAGAGTGGGCCCTGGTGCCATGAGATGGGCGGGGGGACAGACTCTACTGGACCAGAAACCCGGCTGGCTGCGGAGAGGGCGCGAGCTTGCTCAGGGGAGACCCGGGGCATTTGCTTAGGGCTGTCGATAGTCCAGACCAACAGCCGGCTCCAGAAAATCTTCACCTTCCCTCCACACGGGCAATAGACTAAGTACTGACCTGGTGGTACTAAGGGGTGGGGTGCGGGGACAGCCCCTTTCACGGAGGAGGGGCTGAGGGTCCTGCCATACCCCAGCTCTTGCCGGTCGGTCCTTTCGCTCCAACAGGCCCCCCAGCCGCCTGCCTGTCACTCACGGGCCTGGAGCCACCTGAATGCTGGGCTTTGCAGCGCCTCCTCCAGGCCAGCTGTAACTTGGAGACTTACTCCCTGGGCGCTTGTGCGTCCCGGGACAGCGGGGGACCGAGGGTCCAGGCTCCTGGGCTGTGCCAGCGGGTATCTGTGGGCACTTTTATGGGCACCCGTGGAGCGCACAGCTCGGACGGCGGGTCCCAGCTCACGCCGGGGCTGCAGGCAGCAGGCAGGAAAGGCCGCGCCACAGGCGGCGGAATCCGGAGGCGCTCTGGGCTCCTTGCCACCTGTTGCCCGGGCACGGCTCCCAGAGGGGCACCGAGAGGGCACAGGCCTCCGGGAGCGCTTACCTGCGCGTGGCGGGGCTCCGCGGGGGGCACTGCGAGGACGCGGGTCAGGCCGCGCCCGCCGGAGGCTCCGCACCCAGCAGAAGCGGCCCGGGACGGTGCCAGGGGCCGGGACACCGAGCGTAGGGCGCCGGGGCCCTGCGGGACCCGAGGGCACGCCCACGGGGGCGTGTCCGATGCTATCTCCGCCCCTAACGGGCGTGGCCACGAAAGCAGCAGCCCTGCACACGCCTCTTTAGAGGGGCGGGCCCTCCTGGGACACGCAGGCCCGCCCCTTCCCTTTAAGCCACGCCCCTCAGCCCGCCCCCAGCGCTCCGGAAAGCTTTTGATTGACGGTGCGGTGAGCCGGTTTGCGCTATGGGAGGCCTGGTCGGCACCGTTTCTTAGTCTCTTTACTTTACTTTCTTTTCAGAGCGGTAGGAGTTTTAAACTGCACGCCAAGGCGCGTCAGCACTTTGTGCAAAAATGGTCTGCGAGTTTCTAGAGTGAAGAAAGCTCTTTCTTACCCCACGCACGGCTCTTCCCTTCAGTTCTGGTGACCCCTCGTCGCTGGGAAAAAAGCAGCTTACAGAGCGATTTCTTGATTTATCTATTGACTTTCTGCCATGTTAGATGAGGATTTACTCTCTTCCTGTGCCCGTGTCCCTTCTCGTGACAAATTTATACCTCTCTTCTCAAATCCTGCCCGGTGAGCTCAGATCTCACACCAGGAGTGGGTCCGGGTGTCCTGGTTCCTGCGGCCCAACAGGGAGGGGGCGAGGAGAGAAAGGCTGGCTGGGGCATTTACACAGCAATCAGCAGCATCCGGTGCACTGGGAACTCGGGACCCCGGGCCCTCACCAAGATTCACTTCACTTTCCTGATTCTGCCTCCCCAGAGCTGTCTCACCTCTCCCGGCCCTCCCAGCGCCCTCGCAAGCCTTGAGGGACCCTGAAAGTTGGGATTCTCATTTCCTGCTGATAGTAGTGCCTAATGCGGTGAACCGAAGTGTGTGGAAAGGAGATATGGAGGGCGGTGTGCAGGCTTTGTGATGGCTGTGCTCCATCCCCAGTGTTTCTTGGCACGGGGACAAGTTTTCACGGTGCTGTGTGGAGCACCATGAAAGTGGTGAGGCAGGGGAGAATGTTCGTGGTGGAGCACCATGGACAGTCACAAACTCCCCATGCCCCTGAGGGCCACCAGGTCTTCTCAGCACTGACTTGCTTGGTCCCGCCTGCTCCCAGGAAGCCCACGCTAGTCCTCGGGTGTAAGCCTGGTGAAGCCTAAGCGAAGGAGCTCCCGCTCGGCACCGGCTCTTCCCTGAGCCCTCAGTTGTCTCCTCACTCTCTGCGTTTCTTCTCCTCTTCTCTGTCCTCCTTCCTTTGTTCAACGCCTCCAAAAGCAGAGATCTGGGCATGAAACATGCTTTCACAAGGAGACCGTGAAGTCCGGTGGGCCCCAGGGGCGGCCTATGACGCCCGGCTGGGAAGGCGAGGCCCTACCTAGCCTGCTGGGTTCTTTCACCTCTCAGAAGAATGATTTCAGGAGGAGACCAGCAGTCACGTAAAAGCAGATTTTATTCGGAGGTTCTCAGTAACCGGAAGGAGGGAGGCGAAAGTAGGGGAGGACTGGTGCTCCGGTGGGGGAGCGGGGGGGGCGGGCCCTGGGGGCCTGGTCGCATGGCAGCACATGGGCCCAGACAGCACATGCGGGCCCTTCCTTTGTTCAAGGGGACTTATGGAGGGTTTCTCAAGCTGCCCACCTGGGGCTTCTCTGAAGGCGGAGAGCGGAATGGCCTTGGCCGGGGCTTCTCTGGCCGAGGCGGGTCGCTCAGGTGTCATGAATCCTGAATCGCAGTCTCTGCCTCGGCTGAAGGCTCTTTTCCCTGTGGGGTCCAGCCCCTGGGTCTCCTGAGTGCCAGGTGGTTCTTGTCAGGCCTAGGCCTAGGTTCCTGCACCTTCAGGACAGTTGGACTTATCACTTCTCAGAAGTTCCGTTTGCCGTGGGCCCCCCCTGCCCCCTGCCTGCCCCACCTTGGGCAGCCACCTGACCCCTCAGGCCTTCCTTCCCGGAAGGAATGATTTCATCCAGTGGAGAGGATTCAGTGGCGTAGAGGAGTAGGTGGGGGCGTATCCTCGTGCTGAAGGATGACGATCTCTTGTGCGTGGCTTTATGCTTTCAAATGTTAAAACCTCATTTTAGAAAAGCGAAAGATTCGTCATATTTACTGTAGTTTTCAATTTTGCTTGTTTTTATTTTTTTTTAGCCTTAGAAAGATCATTCCCATTTGGAGTTTAATTTTTTCAAAAGTCTTGGTTTTTTTTTTTCCCAAGGAGATTATCCTTTCCTGCTTCCCGGACTGTTAAAGCAGTTTGCTTTTGTGGTTTGTTTCACGAGAAAAAGCTGAGTATCATTTACGTGTAGTGTGCTGGTGTCTTGGGTTGGTTGCAATTGGGGGTTAAATCATTCTGAGCGCAGGCCCTTGACTCAGGGAAGCAGAGGCTGGCAACAGGATACTAAACCAGATGGATCAGCGGGTCCTCCAAGGGGCACAAGTGTCCCTGGGATAATGTGGCAAAGACGTGATCTAGGAAGAAGCCTGGCTTGTAGGGCACCAGCAGTGCCTCCTAGTTGTGGGAGGTCAGAAACTCACATACTAGCCGGGCCATCCAGGCAGGGGAGCAGTGGTTGAGAAATCCATTTTCAGGGTGCAACAAGTCCCTATTATATATTTATTATATAGATATATATATATATATATATATATATATATATATCTTTAGTTTGTTTTGGCCACACCAGGCAGTGCTCCGGACTTACTCCTGGCTCTATACTCAGGAATCTGGGGCCAGAGCAAATAGTACAGCGGGTAGGGCGTTTGCCTTGCATGCAGCCCGCCTGGGTTCGATCCCGGCATCCCATATGGTCCCCATGCACTGCCAGGAGTGATTCCTGAGTGCAGAGCCAGGAGTAACCCTGAGCATTGCTGGGTGTGACCCAAAAAGCAAAAATAAATAAATAAATAGATAGACTCAGGAACCTCTCTGCGGTCTGGGGACCATAGACCATAGGGGATGCGGGGGTCCAATCCAAATCAGCCAAGAGCAAAGCAAGCGTGTTGCCTGCTGTTCTATCACCCCAGCCCCAGGCACCTGATATGTTAAGAGAAGGACTATTTCAACCACACTCTTGTCCTTTGCTTGAGGACACAAAGGTCTCCTAGATCAGGGGATCACAGGGAGCCACGCATTTGCCTGTCTCATTGGTGAGCTGCGTTTCTCCCGAAACCCACCCGTCAAGCTCATGCTGGTGGCTGGGGGTGCCGCCTCAGGAAGGAGGAAGAGTTTCCGCTGAGAACGGGTCAGGGGGTCCTGTAGAAGCTAGTCCCGGGCATGCAAACAGGTGCAAGAGTTTGTCTGAGAGATCCAGGAGAATAAGGGCAGGTGAGGGGAAGGAGCCGTGAGGAAAAGCAGAAAGATGGCGGTGTGTCTGTGAAACAATTTCAGTTGGTAGCACAAAGAGGAGGACATGGAGACTCACCCATGCAGCTCCGAAGAACAGGAGCGGAAGAACTGGAAACTGCTTTTCAGAAAACAGAAATGGGTTTCCTCACTTAGGAATGCCGTCAAGAATCTTAACTCCACACACAATCTGACGAGCTTCCTGCTGGACGCTGACTCTCTCCTGTCTCTTGGCACTCTGCTCCCATAAATACCACCCGCCTCGCCTCCTGGACTCACTTTCAGCTTCTCAAAGCTGCCCCTGAGACTTGCCGTTACCCTGCTCTTCCCAAATTAACTCTTGATTGTTTGAGCTCGCCTCTACATTCCCTCCCGATTTCGCTTGACACATCCTTAATCCAGGTCCCATAATAGGTGATGGGAGCTCATCCTCGGGAAAACTCTAGAAAGCAGAGTAAAGTACACGCTTCAGAGTTATCCCATCCCGGAAAGGCTCTGTGACCGGACAGGAGTGTCTAAAGTGAAAACCAGAACTTCCCAACGTGTTATGTTCTGAGCATTTTCACAAACTTTCCCTAAGCCCAGAGAGGTGGTGGCGGATGAGCTCAAACGAGCATCTTCCTCTTACCCGAAGGTGCTCTTGTGGGGCTCCCGAGGGAGTGCCTGGGGCAGTGATTGGTGTGCGGGTGGGGACTGTCACCAACCTAGGCCTAGTACAATGTCCTGGGGTGCTCTGGCTTTGGACCGACTAGGGCTGAGTCAGTCCTACCCATGGATGATGCATGACGAGGGACTCACCGGGAAAGTCGAATTTCAGTGGTATGAAATGAAAGGTGGAAAAGAGGAGAGTGGGCCGGAGAGATAATGCAGTGGCCGAGGCACTCGCCTTGCACGCGTGCACACCCTCGCATGACTGATGCCTGAACACTGCCAGGTGTGAATAGGGCCTCTATCCCCACACATACACACACATGAGAAAAGAAAATGGAGATGGTGGGCTTTTGTAATGACCAAAGAGGCCAGACATTTGAACGGGTACAAGTACTTCAAGCAATGAGCAGATGAAACCAGTTGGAGTCTCTCTCAGGTATTTGTTGAAGCAGCGTTGCTAGAAGCCGCCATTTTGACCCACCTCCAACGGCCACACTATTGAGCTGAAGGAATCTTCTCAAATCATGAAAATAGTTTCCAAAACTCCCTCCCAGAAGCCCTCAGTGTCTCTAGAGACAAGTCGGGTAAATCCTAGGTCCTTTCCAGAGGGCTCCAAGGTCTTTTCAGGGCATGTCTGTCCACCACCACTAACCACGTCCTTCTGGCTCCTTTGCCTTGTGTCTGAGACTTCACCTCGGCTATCTGCACGCCAGAGCCTGCACATTGCTAGTCTCACTGATCAACAAGGCAATCCCCTCACGAGGTGACTTGGTGATCCACAATCTCATCTAACGACTGACCTACCTAATAAATGAACTCCCCTACCCTTCCAGTAGGACTTTTTAAAATTATTGTTTGTCTCCCTAACTTAAGTATAAGGATCAGAAATGGTGATATTATCATCTATTTTGTTTCCATTAAATCTCAGATTTTAAAAAAAGTCCTGACACTTAGTCAGTAAATATTTATGGAATGAACGCAGGCATGGAGGAAATGAAAAATATAAATAAAATAAGTATAGGAAGAGTCCAAAGGACTCCTTGGCACAGAGAGGGAAAAAATCAAATAAAAGGTCGTTAAGATACACCATATAATTTGATTTGTAATTACAGGTGAGTTTGAGATGAGAACTTTTGCCTCTTTTATATTTGACCCAAGGTCTGTGTTAAATATTTAAGAAAAGGTTAGCTTGAAAGGCTACATACTCATTTGAAAGTAGTAAAAAGAAAAAGGTTCCGCTCATTCTTTTAATAATTCACAACGATGTTCTGTGACTTCTGTTGGCATTTGGGGCCCAAGATGGTGACTGCTTACCTGCAGTCGAGGCCTGATCAAATATTTAAGATCTCACTTATTTTCATTTTCTGCATATTTTCCATTCTTGCTTCCCGCTTTAAATTTTTTTGGCCCATTCTATAGCCTCACACTTCATACACTAACGTTAATAGAAATGTTTCATGGATTATTAAGTGCTGCTAAGCAATGAGCTCTTGCTAGAACATACGGCCAAACTGGGGCCACTTGCTGCTCTAACAAAGTCATTTTTCCTGTAGACTATGAATCTACAAAGGCCTTTGCCCTGTGTTTCCTAAGGCAGATATGCCTGCCTGCAACACGAGTGGCTTCCAATCGGAAAACAAAGACCCCCAATTGGCTAAGACCCCTTCAGAGCAAGAACCAGGGCTGCAGAGCTAGTACAGTGGGTGGGGTGCCTGGCTGGCATGTGGCATGCCTGGGTTCAATCCCCAGGACTCCCTGTGGTTCCCTGAGCCTCACCACGAGTGACCCCTGAGCACTGAGCCAGGAGTAAGTCCTGAGTGCCACCAAAGAAAGCAAGAACCAAGGCTGGAGAGAAAGTACAGGGCTTGCATGTTGCCAACCTGTGTTTGATCCTCCGATACCATATATGAGGAGAGCAGAGCCTGGCAAGCTACCCGTGTCGTATTTGATATGCCAGATACCAGTAACAATTATAGACCTCATTCCCATGACCTGATGGAATGGTTTGAGGCTCTTTATGTTCCTGGAGCAAGCAGGTGCCCTTGGGCTCTACTTGCATGAGACAGGACATATGGAGATGTTACTGGTGCCTGCCCGAGCAAATCGATGATGAACGGGAAGACAGTGACAGTGATACCATATATGAACCCCATGAGCCCCGCCATGTGTGATTCCTGTGTATAGAGCCAGGAGTAATCTCTGAGCATGCCCGGGATGGACCTAAGCCCAAATAATAAATGAATGAATGAACGAATGAACGAACGAACGAATAAATAAATAAATAAATAAATAAATAAATAAATAAAAGAACCACTTTTATTTAAGAAATTTAAGTCAGCCCTTAAAACTATGGTAAGAAGATGCTGAGCAGTGCCTGGCTGCCCCTGAGAGCACTGAGGCTGGGGGCCCGGGCGCTGCCCGGAGCACTGAGGCTGGGGGTCCCCCATGGCCTGCTGCCCCTGAGAGCACTCCCCTGAGAGCACCGAACCTGGGGGTCCCCCACGGTTGCTGTTTCCCTGGGCTCATCGTCCATGGCGGGAGCTTCTCCAGCTCTTCCTGACTGTGACCCCTCCCCTTTTGAACTTGTTTCCTTCCTGGCCCCCTCGGCCTGCTGATTGGCTGCAGTCTCAGGCCATACCAGCCCCATTTTGCTGATTGTCACCTGTGACCCCCTAAACATCCTGAGGACTCACAGAGGGTTCCCGCCCCCCATCCCCAGCTCAGGAATAGTGGTCTAAGGAATGTGGTGGGGGCCAGCGCCCAGGGCTATAAACTCTCTTTCCTAATGGAGCTTGTGTCCTCCAGCCGGCTAACACGCTAATCCAACCTTTGATGTTCATCTGGGCTGCTCGATCAAAGACGGGCTTCTGAAGGAGCCCAGAACATCACTCCCAGGAAAAGCACTTCCCAAATAACCCTCATCTTTCATCAGAAGCAAGAACCCAGAGAGGCGAGATGCTTTGCTTGAGGCTTTACACAGCTGGATAAGGACTGGGCCGGAGGAGACGGAGCTCCTTTGTCTGGGTAAAGGAGGCCTGGAACAAGTCATGGAAACAGCCCCTGCTGACTAGGAAGGAGCTCGCTGAGGCCCGGAGTCCTCAGCACAGTCAACTGGGCTTCGAGAGGGCCAGTTGGAAATAGCCAGAACACAGGTTCCAAACTGACTGGGTCTCCTGGCCCCGGAAACGGTTTTCTTTAGGACTTCCCTAGAAATCCCTTAAGTCAACAAAGAAGCGCCCCATTATACCCCACTGTCCCAGTGTCCCCTTCTCCCGGGTGGGGGCAGGTGGTAGCTTCTGCTTTTGAAATGTTGAAGCGGACCAGGAGGGCCCGGCTGGAGACTGTCCAGAGAACAGTTCACTCTTGACGCTGCTGAAAGCCCGGTGGACGTCCCCGAGGGCTCCAGGCTGACCCTCCCAGCTCTCCTTCTCGCTCTCGGGTTCTTTTCTGGGGGGTAGGTCTGGGCTTGCGTCTCCACCGCTGCAGCCCTGAGTGCCCCGAGTGCTTGCTCTACAAACTGCTGGTGAGGCCTGTGTCCCCGCACGCCTCTGTGGTGCTGGGGCTAAGATTCTGGCAAGGCTGAGAGCAGTGTCTGCTGCAAGAGAAAACTCGCTTCCACCTCAGAGCCTCCAAAAGCAAGCTGGAACAGAACCCCCAAGGCTACTGAGGGGTTTTGGAGGGGACGTGAGGACCCCACACCAGCTAATGCTCAGGGCTTACACCTAGCTCTGCTCTGGGGGTCCCCTCCTGGCAGGGCTCTGGAGACTGTGCGGGTACTGCCATGGAGCTTGGGTCAGCTGCTTGCAAGACAAGTGCCTTTCCTGTTTTTCTATTCTCTGGCTGGGCCTCTGAGTTCTTTCTCCCCACCCCACCCATATCTATTGTGCTGCAGGCCGACTCCTGGCTCTGTGCTCAGGGGTCATTCCTGGCTGGCTCGGAGGGCCCAGGGTGTCATGTCAGGGGTGAACCCAGGCCGGCCATAGGCAAGCACCCTACTTGCTGTACTATCTCTCCGGCCCAACCTCCGAGCTCTTGCATCTTTGCCACCAAGGTCCAGCTGTGAGACCTGTCTCTGCGTCCTCCTCCTCTGCCCAGACCTGCCAGCATCTCGCCACACATCTTGCTCTGAGTCTCTCCGACTCCTCAAGCAGTGAAGGAATGACTGAATGAGAACGAGTGAGAGCGAGATGGATGGTGCCAGTGAAAGAGAGCAAGAGGAGAGAAACAGCCGGGCTGAAGCGCCAAATCCAATAAGACACTTCGGCGCTAGCCACGGAGTCACTTAGGGATGCGAGGATCATGTCCACCCCCAGGGAGGCTCTGAGAAATCACTTGCTTCATCCAGTGCACAGGAGCCGCGGCCCAATGCTCCAGCGGCCGAGGTCATTCTTTACCCCAGCCTGCGGCTTTGCGTTGCAGCCCAGGGCTTGCGTGGAAGGCGGCCGTGCTTGGGAGGCAGAAAGCTCAGATGAGAGGCACAAGCTCTCGGACCTCAGGCCCCGGGCGGACCTTGCCTGTGTGGCCACGAGCCCGCCTCTGACCTTTTATGGTGGCTCACTTTTGCCTCCACTTCTGATCCCCAAGCCTGGGGTCGGTGGCAGGAGGGGCCCAGGGAGGTCGAGTCTCAGCGTTCTCTGAAGGAGACAGTGAGCCGACAGGCTGAGACCTACTGACTTAGAGCCAGGCTCCAGCTGACCTGCTCTGGGGCCACTTCCGAGACCTGCAGCAGGGGCGCGATGGGACAGCCAGAGTGGCGGAGGGGACCAGGGTCTCCCGATGTCCCTGCAGTTGGGCGTGTCTCACAGTCAGCTGAGGTGGATGGTGCCAGTGAAATGGAGCAAGGGGAGTGAGGCAGCCCCAGCAAGCGCAAGTCCAATAAAGACCCTTCAGCGCCAGCCACCGAGTCACTCAGGGATGGGAGTCACGTGCCCCACTGCTGGCTCAGCGGCTGGACGAAGCAAAGATCTGTTTCCTGCTCAAACTAAGACTCATGCCGTGGGTTGGCACGTGCTCTGCTTCCCTCTGTCTTGGCACACGGGGCACTACTGGTGGCAGAGGGGGGCAGAGAGGCCCAGGACTTCAGCTGGCTCTTGTCACCTGAATGCAGAGCGATGCTCTTCCCGCCTGTGCTTAGTGAACCTGGCAGGTCCTCTCGCCCCACCAAAGCGTCTCAGAGTGACGGAAAGGGGGACCGCAGGATGAAATGGACGCCCCTGCCCCAGGAAGGTTGGGCCCTGAGCTGCGCTGGCCTTTCTCCGTGGAGTTCACTGGGGCGGCTCGGATGAATGTGTGGGGTGCAGAGAGTGGTGCCTGCTGGGGAAGTGGAGGTGGAGCTGGCCTAAGGGTCCCGGCAGAGGGCACGTGACGGCTTCAGCGCTCACCTTGCTCTGGGCAGCCTGGAGCACCTTGTCTGCCCCTTCGAACCCTCAAACGGACCCAGGGGATGTCCACGGATGAAGACCGCGGTGGCGTCAAACTCATCGAGGGGCAAGGAGTCCACCCCCATCGCGTGTCTGTTATGATAAAACTGTCCGTGCCTGGCCGGGATGATTTGGAACATTCAGAGAAATAGGAGGAAATAAATAACACCGAAGCCTCGCTTGCCACTCCAAGACAGCCTGTGTGGAAAACGTTGGCATATTTCCTTCAAAAAGATGAAAGCGAGTTATTTTTACAGCTGCAGCTGTTTCTGCACTGGGGTGGGGGGGGAGGACAAGACCGGCATCTGCTGGGGAGACACCGTAATGGGCTGACCAGCTCGAGCTGGCCCCGGCTGCACGCGAGGAGGGGGCTCAAAGAGAGCAAAGCTTCTGGGTTCTCCACCCACTGATACAATAATGCTGATTTCGTCTGCCGTTGAAAGGGGAAAGTTTGGGCTCTGGACATTGGGAAAGAAAGGCTGAGAGCTCAGTGTGAGTCCAGTGGGAGAGAGAGAGAGAGACAGAGAGAGACAGGTAGAGAGAGAGAGACACAAAGAGAGACAAGACAGAGAGACAGAGACAGAGAGACAGAGAGAGACAGAGACAGAGAGACACAGAGAGAGACAGACAGAGATAGAGAGACAGACAGCAAGACAGAGAGACAGAGACAGAGAGAGACAGAGAGACAGAGACAGAGAGAGACAGAGAGAGACAGAGAGAGACAGAGACAGAGACAGAGACAGAGAGAGCAGAGACAGAGAGAAAGAAGAGACAAGAGACAGAGAGACAGAGACAGAGACAGAGAGAGCAGAGAGACAGAGAGACAGAGACAAAGAGACAGAGACAGAGAGAGACAGAGAGAGAGACAGAGACAGAGAAACAGAGACAGAGAGACAGAGACAGAGACAGAGACAGAGACAGAGACAGAGAGACAGAGACAGAGACAGAGACAGAGACAGAGAGACAAACAGAGAGAGACAGAGACAGAGACAGAGAGACAGAGAGAGACAGAGACAGAGACAGAGAGACAGAGACAGAGAGAGACAGAGACAGAGAGAGACAGAGACAGAGAGAGAGACAGAGGACAGAGACAGAGAGACAGAGACAGAGAGACAGACAGAGAGAGACAGAGACACAGAGGAGGGTGACCCAGGATAGTGAGGGGGTGTAAGCGGGATGCAGGGAGGTGAAGGGACCAGGCATGCCCCCACAGCCCAGACCCAGTTCTAGTGACAGGAAGCCAGCCTCTGCCCAGGGGCCCTCAGATGGGGGCGTGGTTCTGCCTCTCAACCTTCTCCTGCCCTCGGTGGCAGCCTGGGCCTCACACGGGGGGATGCAGGCTGGAGCCGGGGGCTGTCCTGAGACAGAGAAAGGGCTTAGGGAGCAGGGGGGCCGTGGGTTTGTGCTGGGGCCATGAGAATTGAACCCAGAGGAGGCTTGGGCTGAACAGGCGTGGGAAAGGCAATGCGTCACTTCCGCCAGGCTGCCGAGGGGTGGGGCCAGGCCTGCAAGGGCAATGCGTCACTTCCGCCAGGCTGCAAAGGTCGCCTGCACTTCTTCATGCGTGAGCTCGAGTTGGCGGTGGAGAATCTGGTCCCTGCTCCGAGCTGGAGGACAAAGGGGGCTAGCAGCCCTCGCGGGAGCTGGCCTTAGAGCACCCGCAGGCTCTCTGGCCCTCCCCAGTGTCAAGAGCTTTGGTGGAAACGCCACGTAGAGGGTCTAACGCCTTGCAAACGCTCCTGCGGCGCCATTCGCGGGCCTGTGCTTGGCGGAGCCCCGGTCAGCCTCCGCTGTGCCTCCGCGGCCTCCTTCCAGAGGCTGCCCTGAGCTTGGTCTTCAGACTCTAGGCTGCACCACGGGAGGCTCTGTGACGAGGGGGCTCCATTGTAAACACAGGCCTTCTTCCCGAGCTGAGCCCTGGTCCATGGCCGCGGCCCGCTGCCCATAGGGGAGTCGAGCAAAGACGCTTCCAGAGTGCGGGCACGATTCTGTTATTTGCCATTGTGTTTAATGAAAAGATGAAATTGGAGCCTATGAGCGCAACATGTAGGCAGCGCCATAATTAGCCCTTTGGAAGGTGAAGGAGCCACTTTAAAATAAAAGAAAATAGCTTTACTCCCACAAAGAGACGGCTGCAATTTCCCAGCTAACGCAGAACCTGCACAATTTCTGTAATTATGTCCCCTAGGCCTTCCTGTTCTGGTAATTTCTTCTTTCTTTCTTTCTTTCTTTCTTTCTTTCTTTCTTTCTTTCTTTCTTTCTTTCTTTCTTTCTTTTCTTTCTTTCTTTCTTTCTTTCTTTTTCTTTCTTTCTTTCTTTCTTTCTTTCTTTCTTTCTTTCTTTCTTTTTCTTTCTTTCTTTCTTTCTTTCTTTTCCTTTCCCTCTCTCCCTCCTTTCTTTCTCTCTCTTCTTCCCCTCCCTCCCTCCCTCCCTCCCTCCCCTCCCTCCCTCCCTCCCTCCCTCCCTCCCTCCCTTCCTTCCTCCTAAGTAAACTGTGAGTTTCCTTTGGTTCAATGAATGCTCAGTAATATTATTTGCAAACAGAGGTGGGGACACTTCCCAATGAATACGTTTTATTTTAAGACGCTGAAAAAAAAAGACTGAAACTGACCTTCTCCCCTGTCTATCCAGCTATGAAGCTTCAAGCCCAGCCACACCGCTGTTGCTATGACTTGACCTCCCCCTCCCGGGAGGACATGGCGGGAATAAAGGGGATGGGGAGCACCGCGGTGAGCAGCAGGCCCTGGACTCATCACCTCACCGGTGTGCCTCAGTTTCTTCACTTGCACAATGCGTCCAGGGCCCGACCTCACCGACCACAGGCCAACCCTGCCTCAACAGTCCCTGCACACCCCTCACCTCTGCTTTACTCTGGGACCATAGATCGAATGACTGTGAGCCCACAGAGGGGCTCAAGTGACAATGCCAGTGCCGGGGAGGCGGGGGGGTCAGGGATTGGGCCCCCTGGAATATGGAAGAGAGACAACACTTCAACCTTTGGACTTTCTCAAAGCCACACTTGGATGAGTTTGGGAAGCATGAGTGTGGGAAGGATGAGTTTGGGAAGCATGAGTGTGGGAAGGATGAGTTTGGGAAGGATGAGTTTGGGAAGGATGAGTGTGGGAAGGATGAGTTTGGGAAGGATGAGTGTGGGAAGCATGAGTTTGGGAAGGATGAGTTTGGGAAGGATGAGTGTGGGAAGGATGAGTTTGGGAAGCTGGTGTGGGGGGATGAGTTTGGGAAGCATGAGTGTGGGAAGGATGAGTTTGGGAAGGGATGAGTTTGGGGAAGGATGAGTGTGGGAAGGATGAGTTTGGGAAGGATGAGTTTGGGAAGGATGAGTGTGGGAAGGATGAGTTTGGGAAGGATGAGTTTGGGAAGGATGAGTGTGGGAAGGATGAGTTTGGGAAGGATGAGTTTGGGAAGGATGAATGTGGGAAGCATGAGTTTGGGAAGGTGGCCTAGGGAAGGTGGTCTGGGTGCTGCTGCTCGATTTTGGGGGAGCCAGTGCGGGTGGTTCATTCTGGCCGCTCCGCTTTCACGTGGCAGAGAGAAGAGCCCGGACTTTCCCTCATTGTCTCTGCCCCCAGAGTCTCTGCTCCTTCCTCTATCCTGTTTGCGCCTGTCCTGCACCCACTGTGTCTCCGTGTCATTCTCCCAGCCCCAGGGGGCCTCTTGCTGACCCTGTGCTCACGTGCATGGTTCCTAATTGATCAGGCAAGACCCACGCTCTGGCCCCGCCTCTCCCCCAACTCCCAGCTCTGAGACTTTCATTGAGGCCCTGAACACTCCGGAACTCCAAATGCAACTCCAGCCCTCGATGCCAGGGGTGTGGGCACACAGGAGAGATTTCTGCAAAGCAAGTGCCCCTGTGTCTGATTATGCAGGAAAATGCAGCTTGAATGAGCAAGACCTCCCCTGCTTCTTTGAGGAAGTAGAGATGAGAGGCGTGAGCACTTGGGAAGCCACCATCCACATAGGCCTTGGGACACGTTTTATCCCACCAACTTCCGTGCCTCTCCTGCTCCTTACAGCTCTGGGCTGATGTATGTGGCGGCCCAGACCGAGGAAGCCTCCCGGTGTCTCTTAATGCTCTGGTTCTGGATGACAATGTTTGCAGGAGGCTCAGTAGCCAGTGCAGAGGCTTAAGCTGCAATCGGATTCCTGCCTGATTAGCTCCGTGGCGGGTCTAATCAAACAGAGAGGTGGCGCCCCTCGTGGCTGGGTGGCAGGCGGAGTGGTGGGGGAGCAGTGGGAGGTACAGTGGCTGGTCTGTGATTACACATTCACTGCAGATCACTAGCCAACAAATCCGACCCTTGGGAAAGACTGAGGTGTCAATTTCCTGTGCCAGCCGGGGAGTCTGCACCCGGATTTGGGGGGGAAGAGATATTAGTGTTAGAGCTGAGAGACAGGTGTGGGCTGGAGGTGAGACCCGGCTGGGCTGGGAGTGAGGGGCTGCAGATCTGGGGGGTGTGTGCGCGTAATGCGTGTGTGTGAGTGTGCGCATGCATGCGTGTGTGCGTGTGTGTGTGTGTGCATGTGAGTGTGTGTGTGCATGTGTGTGTGTGTGTGTGTGTGTGTGTGTGTGTGTGTGTGTGTGTGTGTACTCCCCTTTGCTTCCTCGGTCCCTTTCTCCTTCATTTCTCGCTTTCAGAAGAAATGGCGCCTGAACTGAGCTTTAAGCCCACTGGAGTGGTCTTTAGAAGAGGCTGGACAGGGGTCTAGCTGACAGACAATGCGTGGACACACAACTTAACCCGAGTTCAGGGAGGCGCAGAGAACCAGGAGAGAAGGCGTGAGACAGGAGTGCAGGGGTTGGACACACGTGCCCGGCTGCCTACCCTGACCCTACTGTGCAGCAGTGTAGAAGCGAGGCCGTGTTTCATGCCTGCCGCCCAGTTTCTTGTCTAGTAAATCAGATCTCGCCAAGCCAGTGTCTGGCCCATTTGAACATGATGCAAAGGGCACCCCATGCTCTTATCCCCAAGAGTGAGGATTTGGCGGGGCAGAGAGAGAGCCAGGCAGTTCTGCGTCCTGTCTTCTCAGAACCACCCTGCAGGCGTGCTTGCTTTTTTCTGCCACCACAGCCTTATGAGCACCTCACTGGGATCAACTCCATGCTAATCATATGAAACTTAATCAAATTTAGTCATTTAATCAAAATCTGAATGGAGAGCACAATAGTCCGCTCCCACTATGGAAATCGACCAGAAACAGAGCAATGGGACGTGGTGACCTACATGGGCTTTGGGGACTGGAATTGCTGACTGGCCTCCTGGGACTGTGAATGAGCCTGTGGATCCAGGTTTCCCCAAGGCCCCCTCGGAACATGCCCCAGCCCCTGACCTCCATCCGGGACACACCCCACCTCCTGACACCCTCCCCTACAGGACACACCCCACCTGATGACATGTAACACACAATATTTCAACACCAGTCCCGTCTCCAGTGTCAACTTCCCTCCCCCAGTGTTCCTAGATTCCCTCCTCCCCACCCCATCCCTGCCTGTCAACATGACAGGCACGTTACAAGTTTCAGTGGTTGCTGCTTAGATCTCCTATTTTCGGTTTCGTGGAGTCTGTGTTTTGGGTATATGGCTACAACAACCACTCAGTAGAAAACAGTATGGACAGTTCTCAGCAAACTTAGAATTGAACTTTCACATGACTCAGTAGTTCCGCTTCTGGGTCTCTGCCCCCAGCGCAGTGAAACATGTTGCATTCTTATTCCACAAAGGCCATTCCCATGTGGGCTCACTTGGCCACAGGATGGCCTGTGTTCAAAGCCCGGTTCCAGGCCTGACCAGTGTGCCCTGGAGGAAACGGTCCCCCTCTCTCCTGCCGCAGTTTCCTGCCAGTAACTTTGAGATAAAAACCTTGAACGATTGCTGTGCTTCAATAAAGGAGTCGGTGGCAGCCCTTGGAGCAGACCCTGCTCTCAGGAAGTGCCAGTTTAGGTTTTGATGAGGACAGAGAGGGTTAGGCGCTCTTTCTCCAGGCAGCCTGTACTGAGGAAGGAAAAGCAGTAGATCCTGTTAATTACGGACACTTCTGAGCTCGGGGCAATGATTCTGAGGAGATTTTAGCAATATTGCTGATGAGGGGATAAAAAGAATTGATTAACAGGCCAAACTTATGCAATCTTGACTCAGGTACAGATTTGATTTGCTTCTGGCTTAAACCTTAAGCCCCGACTGACCTAGGAAGTAGGGGCTTCTCCTGGCCCCGACTGACCCAGGAAGTAGGGGCTTCTCCCTGGCCCCCTGACTGACCCAGGAAGTAGGGGCTTCTCCCCTGGCCCCGACTGACCCAGGAAGTAGGGGGTTCCCCTGGCCCCGACTGGCCCAGGAAGTAGGGGCTTCTCCCTGGCCCCGACTGACCCAGGAAGCAGGGGGCTTCTCCCTGGTCCCCGACTGACCCAGGAAGCAGGGGGCTTCTTCCTGGCCCCCGACTGACCCAGGGAAGTAGGGGCTTCTCCCTTGTCCCCGACTGACCCAGGAAGTAGGGGCTTCTCCCTGGCCCCGACTGACCCAGGAAGTAGGGGCTTCTCCCCTGGCCCCTGACTGACCCAGGAAGTAGGGGCTTCCCCCTGGCCCCCGACTGACCCAGGAAGTAGGGGGTTCCCCTGGCCCCGACTGGCCCAGAGAAGTAGGGGCTTCTCCCTGGCCCCCGACTGACCCAGGAAGCAGGGGCTTCTCCCTGGTCCCCGACTGACCCAGGAAGCAGGGGGGCTTCTCACTGGCCCCGACTGACCCAGGAAGTAGGGGTTCTCCCCTGTCCCCGACTGACCCAGGAAGTAGGGGCTTCTCCCTGGCCCCGACTGACCCAGGAAGTAGGGGCTTCTCCCTGGCCCCGACTGACCCAGGAAGTAGGGGTTCTCCCTGTCCCCGACTGACCCAGGAAGTAGGGGCTTCTCCCTGGCCCCGACTGACCCAGGAAGTAGGGGGTTCTCCCTTGTCCCCGACTGACCCAGGAAGTAGGGGCTTCTCCCCTGGCCCCGACTGACCCAGGAAGTAGGGCTTCTCCCTGGCCTCCGACTGACCCAGGAAGTAGGGCTTCTCCCTTGTCCCCGACTGACCCAGGAAGTAGGGGGTTCTCCCTGTCCCCGACTGACCCAGGAAGTAGGGGCTTCTCCCTGGCCCCGTAGCTAAACTCGCATTCCTCCATTCCAGCCAACAGAGAGAAAGAAGCAAAGCCACCAGGAAAGCTGGAAAAGTGGAAGCTGATTCCCTCCACCCGGAGACTCAGTGGAATGGCGTGATTTCTTGGACTAAGGAATTTAGTCTTCCATGACTTGAGGATAACAACTAAAATGAAAACAATAGATCTCACAGACCCAGCTGCTGGGAGTTTCACTGCAGGCTGAAGTTGCAACCAGAAGGCAGTGTTGACATCAATTGTGGCAATTGGAAGTTTTAAAGAAATGGTTAATATAGTGGAAAAGTATATTAGCTACTGAAGCATGGGCCCAACTTTCATGAAAGACCCAAAGAGATACTTCTTTTTTTTTTTTTCTCATTCTAGAATATTGTCCCACAATGGGACAAAGACAGCTGGACCTTCCCCTGTGTTTGGCTACTCAAAAGAAAATGGAATTGGAGTCACCATACCATGGGCTGGACTCTTGCCTTGCACACAGGCGAACAGGGTTTAATCCCCAGCACCCCATGTGATTCCCTGAGCCCACCAGGAGTGATTCCTGAGTCCAGAGCCCAGAGAAAGCTCTGAGAACTGCTGGGCATTGCCCAAAAAACACAGGGAAAAAGTAACCACAATCTTTGTTATAGGTAAGAACAATTTTGGAATAAATTCTTCCCCTTCCCCTGCAAATCAGCAGCATTCATGTGTATCTTTTAAATTTTTATTTGGTCTCTTTGGGTCACACCCAGCCATGCTTAGGGGTTGCTCAAGGCTTTGCACTGAGGAATTACTCCTGGCAGTGCTCAGGGATGCCGGAGGATCGAACCCGGATCAGCAGCATGCCAGGCAAATGCCCTACCTCCGTGGCATTCAGTCCAAGCCCCACCTGCTCATTACCAGACCCTAAGCATCATGTGGATACTTCCGGAGAACCATGTACCCAGTTCTTGCCCCATTTGTACTATTCGGTTTCAAAATCCGAACTAAGAAAGACCAGGCCAGAGTTCTCTAGTAAGAACTGGGGATTTTCTTTCTGCCATGGAGATGTCAAGACAAGCATTTGCTACTTCCTGCTTCCCGGCCAACACATCCCAGCTCGGTTTCCAACCGGGTAGCTCCAGGACCTTAATGGGCTGTTAGGGCATTCATTTGTGTTAATTCTGCCACAGACAATACTTCCACTGCTTGCAGCCGCCTGCAGACTGTGATTTGTTCGTTCTCATTAGAAGGGAAAAGGTGTAGTCCCACATTCCGTGGCTCCCATAAATCACATTTTCAGGTGGCTTTAGCATGCTGGAGCATTTCTGAGCGTGGAGCCTGACATGAATAATCCTGAGGATGTGGTTCTGTGTCGAAGGCTGGTCCCCGAGCACCTCCACCATCTCGCTGAGATTCACGCAACATTTGTGCGCAGGCACAGACAAAGGTGAATTAGTTCCAGACAAAAATGCATCAATGCTCTATTGAATAGTCAATTATTAAACACATAATGGAATCTGCGGTTAGCAAGGCATACTGAGGATAGGCCGTGTTTGCACAATTTCTAGCAGGAAAGGAAGGCTGGTTTGTCACCTTTGAAAAATGAAACGATTCAGTGGTATTTAAGGTACACGTGGAAACGCATAGCTTTTCCTAGAGGCGAGCCTGCATGTTCCGACCCTTATTCACAACGTCTTCCACAGTGTCCATTAATTAGACCTTATGGCACCTAACTCAAAGAGCCCATAGTCAGCGATTCCCGAGGGATGGAGAGAAAGGGACAGGCCGAAGTAATACACAGTCCAGCAGTCTTGATATTGGGGGTAAGTGGGTCTTTATTCAACTCAGGGGTGAATAAAGCTGTGCATATGTGTCCTGAAGTGCACGGAGCTTTAGCAAAACCATGTCCTTCTGCCCTGTGTTGTCAGGCTTGAATTCTTAAAAAGGTGGCAGCACATCCGAGTAGTCCGCTCCCCTTCCTGTGGCCATCCTGAGGTGCACGAGTCTGTTTAGTGGTTTTGATTCAAGGCAGACCTAGTAGCCCAAGTTGTATAATTAAGGAGATTAAGGAGGTGATCTGACCCCCACAGTGCTTCTGTGTGTATGTGTGTGTGTGTGTGTGTGTTGCTGTGCGCATGTGTGTGTGTGTGTGTGTGTTGGGAAGGCTACTCCTTAATGTTTGTTTGTTTATTTTAATTGACTCACCATGACATGTGCAGTTACAAAGTCCTTCATGACTAGGTATCAGTCATATAATATTTCGACACTTGTCCCTTCACCAAGAGTATATTTCCCACCACCAGTGTCCCAAATTTCTCTCTCACCAACCCCATTCCACAATTCTATGGCAGGCACTTTCCCTCTCTCTCTCTCTCTCTCTCTCTCTCTCTCTCTCTCTCTCTCTCTCCTCTCTCTCTCTCTGCTCGCTTTTTTAGGGTCACACTCGGTGATGCTCAGGGGTTACTCCTGGCTCTGCCCTCAGGAATTACTCCTGGCAGTGCTCAGGGAACCATATGGGATGCCAGGATCAAACCTGGGAACAGCTGCATGCAATTCCTGCCCTACTGGCTATGCTATCACTCCGGCTCCAGGCACTTTCCTTTTCTCTCTCCTCTCTCTTTTTTTCTCTTTTTGGGGTCACATTTGGTGATGCTCAGGGGTTACTCCTGTCTCTGCACTCAGGAATTACTCCTGGCGGTGCTTGGGGACCATATGGGATGCCGGGATCGAACCCGGGTTGACTATGTGCAAGGCAAATGCCCTACCCTCTGTACTACCATTCCAGCTCTCTCTCTCTCTCTCTCTCTCTCTCTCTCTCTCTCTCTCTCCCTCCCCCAGCCCCAGGCGCTCTGCATATCGCCAGTTTGAAATGCCTTCTTAGTGTCTGGTCTTTCTCATGTTAGCATTTTTACATTGAGCTAGGACCAGAACCGCCTGAGTCCTACTTGATCTGATAATGACTCTGAAGCTATCATGGTTTTTTTTTTTTTTCTTTTGTGGTCACACCCGGAAATGCTCAGGGGTTTCTCCTGGCTCTGCACTCAGGAATTACTCCTGGCAGTGCTCGGGGACCATATGGGATGCCGGGATCGAACCCGGGCTGGCATGCTGGCAGTGCAAGACAAACGCCCTACCCCTGCTGGGCTATCGCTCCGGCCCCTATCATGTTCTTTTGCTTTCCAAGAACTTCCTTATGTCTCGTTCCTCTTCTTTAGCGTCTTTCTGAGGAGGTTCACTTCCTCCTGCACAACCCAGTTGTAAAACAAGGTTCCACAGGTCCCAGTGCCACCCGTGTGCCCTAGAGGTGTGACCAGCCCATCTTGTGATCCGATGACACAGTGACATTAGGGTGACCACAGAGGGGCAGAGGGATGTGGCCCTGTGCTCTCTCTCCTTCATCTCCTCACCACCTGTCAAGGTTGCCCCACGCCGTCCTCCTTCACCACCTGTCAAGGTTGCCCCACGCCGTCCTCCTTACCACCCTGCTGAGCTTCCTCTGTGTCTCCTGCCACCCTCTAGATCTCACAGAACTCTGGGAATGCAGTTTAACACTGTAGCTAATAACTCTGCCGCCTCCCCTGCATACACAATGAAAGCATCCTAGATGGCGTTGGAGGCAGAGAATCTATCCTTCCTCGAAATTCCCAGACGTCTTCACCACTTTTGAAAATATGTTGGAACTGTCAAAAGATATTTGGTATTTAAATTTGTGAAATACAAATCACAGCTTTGTTTGGTAGAAAACGATAAAAATCGCAATTTTCGAGACAAAAGAAGAAATAAAAATGGGGACTGAGTTAAACAAGGTAGTTTGTACACATACATTTACTCCTATTCCCTCCTGAGATGCCACTAAAACAGTGGAGGGAAAGAAAACAAGAGCGGCATAAATCTGCCAAGACAACTAGGAGTCCAGGTGCCAATGGGTGAGAGCTTAGCATGCCTAGGAAGAGCGGAAGTGCGGTGGAACGGCGGCGTCCTGATGTCTGTGGCGCGTGTTCATACGCTTCTGCCCTTCTTTGGTAGGAAGCCATGAAACTGCTTTGAGTGATTCCCTCCGAGATCTGAGGGGCTCAGATGCCTGCAAGAGCAGGCAGGGACTCCAGCTGTGTAGACAAGACCCTGCTCTGTGTCAGGGGCAGGTGGAACCCAGAATCTTCTCGTGAACTGGCCTGGGGAGACGCTGAAGAAACTCTTCTAGGGAGCCTCTGACCTCAGGTCCTCAACCCAGACCAGAGGGAGGTTGGACGGCGTTGAGAACACAGGGTGAAGGTGGACTGTAAGGACTGGGGCTCCTCTCTGCCCCCTCAAGATCATGGACTGTCTGGTTCATCATCCCCCATTGAAGTCAGGAAAAGGAGTCAGAAAGAAAGTGAAAATAGGATTAACGCACGCACACACACACACACACACACACACAAGCACACAAGCACACATGCTTGTAAGCTCACATGGACACACAGAAAGAAAAAGATGAAATCAGTGTGCAAGGTCTAAATTGAATGGAGGTCCAGGGAAGAGAGCAAGAGTAGGAGGAAATGACCAAAAACGTAATAAAAGTCTATTTCCCAGAACTGAAGGACTTGGGCTTTAGAGAAAAAAGAGCTGTCACAGGCCCCACCTGATAGGTGAAAAATGAGCCCTACCAAGGCCAGAGGACCGGGGAGGGAGCATATATCCTTAAAAGCTTCACAGTGAATGGGGAGGCAGGAACAGGCCCTTGTTGAGAAAAAAGACAGAAAGCGTCAGACTTGACAGGTAATCCCGGTTGTGGCAGCTAAGGGGCGCTCTTTCTAAATGTGCAGGGCGAGTGTTTTCCGGTCTAGAAGTCTCTGCAAGATCAAATTGTCAAGGATAAAGCAGTGAACTCTCAGGCCCCCATTTTTTTAGAGGGGTACACTCCAATATGAAGGTGTCCAAAGAACAGTACAAAGACACTACCAAATCGTCAAACAAAAGCCGTGAGGTGAAGGAGGCCGAGAGGGAGGTGGTCATGCAGGAGAGCGAGGAGAGGGGAAGGAGATTTGCAGTCTGGCGACAAAGGATTCCCTGAGCTGCGGCTGCAGGAGCCACCTTGCAGACTAGAACAGGAGGATGGGAAGAGCCCAGGCAGTTATCAGAAAATACATCCTAACTTGGAGATCATTTCATCTGTTCGACTCTAATGAGAATTGTGGTACACCAGAATCGATATTAGCACAAATTAGTGATCGGTGCCCAGAAAAACAAGCAAATGAAAGATAAGGCCTTTTCGACAACAGGGAAATGAAAAAGCACAAGAAAATAAGTGTGATGATAATGCACTGTATGTCTCAGTCATGAACACGACTTACACGGTTCTCAGACTGCACGTGCTGAACTAATTCCTCCCCAAAGTGTGATGAGGTTGTATTGGGAAGAGAACAGGGAGGAGAAGGCTGGGGGAGAGATAGGAGAGAGCAAACGGCTCATTCCACACCTTCTAGACCTGCATGGAAATTGCCCAAGACACTACAGGGCTCTGCTCTAGCGTCTCTCCTAGTCAAATGCAGGTACATACTGGAAAGAATAGAAGAGTTGGAATCTTTCTTTAATTTTTAAAAAATTTTTATTTAAACACTGTGATTTACAAAGTTGTTCACAATACATTTACTTCAGGTATTCAATATTCCAACATCAGTTCCACCACCAATGTGTCCTAACCCTAACCAAAGTCCCTAGTTTCCCACCCACACCACAAACCTGCTCCCTTAGCAGGCACTAATTAATTTACTTTTATATTACTTATTGCAACATATATCTTGCAATGGTGTTGCTAAAATCATGACCTAGTACTGAGCTGTTACATGCAAATTGAGCTATATGTGTTGGTGATTTCACTTATTGAACTTAGTGGCCTTCTACATAATTTTGTAACAAAGCTGTTAGTGTTAATTTGTTGCAGACCTTCCATATTCGACCCCACTCTCACCACCATTGCAACTTCACACTACCAATTTTTCCAATTTTCCCAACCACCCCTTAAGCCTGTCCCTATAGCACACCTTCAATGTTTTATTTTATATTGATTGTTATAGATAATTTGCTAAAAGTGATCAAGGAATGTTTTCTTAGGAAAAAGTGAAGTGTTCAATCTCACTATAAAACCATTAAGCCTTTTAATAAGAAATCACTGCTATGTTGTTGCAGGATAGCATCGTGTGTGTGTGTGTGTGTGTGTGTGTGTGTCGTGATTGGTTGCCTTCTACTTTGCATCCATTAAATGTGGTGTGCTACTCAGTATATCAGTATTGTAGTGTCTGAGATGTCACGGCCACATTCCAAAATTTTTAAATGGGTGATAAAGTTGGAATTGAATTTTGATCTGGGTGTGGCTTTGGGGCATGGGCACGACTTCTGGGTCCTTCCAGAAGAACAGCAAGATGGGGGAGGTAGCCCTTCCCCAACTCCATGAAAGCCTGGAGATTTCAGTCACAAAATGCATATATATGAGTTTTTTTTTAAATTTCTGGGTGGAGTTCCTCCAAGCAGTGGAGTCTGGCATATACTATCTCTTTGACCTGAGTTGGAATACTTTTCATCTGAGTAGCAGAACTTGGGTAAAAGGGAAAGTGGGAAGGGGAGAGTGAGGAGATCCAGTGGGGGTAGATCTGGATTTGGGGGGTTCCTGGAGCTTGCATAAATTCTGAACTTGAGAATAAATTGACATAAATTCTGTCTTGAGAAAAGATTTACAAATATGAAGGTAGGAGCAAAGAAGTAGACTGTGCAGACCAAGCCCTGAGGTTTTGGCGGCCACCACCACTGAAATCAGGTGTTGCCCTGTGTTCTGATTAACTTCAGGACATAGCTTATTGCTCAGCATTGGGCCTGTGCATTATTTGATATATACTGAAGAATAAGCAAAGCAAAGAGCGCATTACCTTAAACCACACTGCCAGCGTGACTTGAGTGACATACGCCCTGCTCAGCTTTTGGGCAGCGCATGGTCCAGGGCGTGTGGGTGTAGCTACTGGCGTACTTGCCTCTGCTTTGCGGTAGCCAGCTCCTTCCTCTCCCCATGGAGGGGACCAAAGTGATGTTTCTCATGAAGCGAGTGCTCTCTCACCAGGAGACCTAGCACCCAGATGCCAGGAATTCAGCACCCCGTTCCCTCAGCCGTGTACCCAGATTCCCTTGCACAGGGCTCAGAGGCCCAAGAACTCCTCTTCATCCTGGACCACACCCTGATTCCCCTAGTCTTTGGGAAGCTCCCTGGGCCCCTGGGTCCTACAATGTGGGTTTGGATGTTTGGCGTTTCTTTTCTTTTCTGAGTCTTCATTTTTGGTGCAGCACACATTTCTGAAACACAACTGCAGAAGAGGGTGTGACTTTGACAATACGGCCATGCAGAGACTTTTACATTGGGTTGGTCGTCCTGAGGGGGTCAATCCTGGTTTCAGAGGACATGCCATTGGCACCTCAGAAGCTCCTTTTCTGTGTGCAGAGCTGACCCACCTCAGGGAGGGCAATTTGGGAATAGCGGGTAGAATTTGGGGTGTGGGAGTCAAACACAGACATTTTCAAACAGCTACTTCTATACTGGACTAGATTAGAAATATTGACAAATTGGAAGTCAATTCTACTGGAGGAGTGAAAACTAAAGTAAGCAAATAAAACTGGGCCAAGAATAGAAAGTCTCCCCAGTAAGCATGTGGAAGAAGAGGTGAAAGAGGGGAAAAGAAAAAATGGAAGAAAGTTGGGGGGAGGAGGAGGAAGAGAAAGAAAGGAGGAGAGGAGGAGAAGGAGGATGGGAGCAGGAGGAGGGAGGGGGAAGGGCAAGAGGAGAAGAGGAGGAAGAGGGGGAGAAGAAGGAGGAAGGGAAAGGAGGAAAAGGAGAAAGCATGGGGGAGGAAGAGGAGGAACAGGAAGAGGAAGCGGTGGCCCAGTCACCAGGAGAGGGGTCACGTGAGCAGCTGCAGACACAGCCAATGAGGAGCCCTGGAGGCCGTGACTGGCTGTGGTTACCAGCCAGCTCTCCCTGGCACTCGTGGGGGCAGGTACCTCAGCAGCTTTTACTTTGGGATCTCAGCTGTAGCGGGCCCCCACCCTCCGCGATGTGGCATCCCCCATCTGTGTGCATAGACTCACCCGCCCCAGTCTCTCCATCAATGGAGGCCCCGTGTTCTCAGGATCAAGCCCTCCCCAGGAGGCCGCTGTCCTTGGTGTCATGGTTGCCAGGTGGGGAATCAGAGCCCTGTGATGAAGGCACTGCTGATCACCCCCGAGCGGAGCACGGTGGGAGGGGTCTCCATCTCTGCCCACTGCACCCCTTCCCTGACTGCTCACCCCCGAGTCCACCCCGTGTGTGCCGCGGCACTGAGAGTCACTGACATTTCCGACTTGATGAGAACTTGAGCTGGAAGAATGCCCCAGCACAGAGTCAGATCAGGGAGTTGTCCCTGAAGGGTTTTGCCAAGAAAGGGGGCATGAGGGGAGGGGAGGGCCCGCCCCGCCCCACAGGCTCGTGTCCCTGCACTCGGGAACAGGGGTAGCTGTAGCATGGGGACTTTAGGACTTTAGTGTCAACCAATGTCCTAGTCGCGAAACGACCCTCTGCACTGCAGAGATAATGTGCTTGTATACATGCTGGCAACCCGGTTTAACCCCTGGCACAACCTATAGGCTCTGACCATCACCAGGAGTGACCTCTGAGAGACAGGAATAAGCCCTAAGCACAGCTTGGTGTAGCCCCCTAGCATCCCAAAGAACAATGACAAAAACAGTGCAAACAGTACTCGGAGCCAGCGCCCCTACCTAGGACGCTCCTCCCTGTCCAGCCCAGAGAGCTGGAGCCCCAGTCTGGTGGGGTTTCGCATACGCTGACTCTCCCTGGAGATGTGCCCTCGTAGCCACAAAGGAGTCTGTCCAAATCTTGTTAAGTCTATTTTTAAAAAGTCCCTTTTAGCATCGAAACGATGCCAGCAATGCAGCCTTTGGAGAACGACGACAAATGATCACTTCCTCTCCCAATTCTGTCCAAAGGCGAGGCTGGAAGACGCTCTGAGGGGTCTATTCTAGGACACACAAGGCAGAAGTTTCTTTTCTTCTTAATTTTATAAAAAACCCGCCAATCAAAATGCATGTTATCAGCACTCCTGTTGAGCCTGGGGCTGGTCTGTCACCAAGGACATAGCTTCTCCCGAAGGAAGGCTTGTCTTTATGGAGATAAGGCACAGATAAAGGCTCTGACAATCGCAAAGTCCTCTGGGGGCTAAGATGGCCACAGGCTCACACCTCCTTGCCCTGACGCTGGGTCCGTGGCTCTTTCATGCCATGCTGGACTTAGGTATGTTGTTTAATTCTTATAGTCACTCTTGTCAGCCGATGCTACGATTAGTTCCATCTCACTGATGGGGAATTGAGGCCCAGAGAGCTGGTCACACAGCTTGTGCTGAGATACACACTGTAAGCAGGCAGTGGGCTCCCAAGAGAGGGCTCTGTTCCCCGGCCCCTGCCTCTGTGGCGCTCAAATGCTTGCTGAGGAAGATGACCCAGGCTTCCTGGACATGTTGGAAGGAGCCAGTTTGACCCTGGGGGCACGTTCCTGGGTCTTTCCCTTGCTCACCCCCCACTGTGCCCTGGGCTCACGGTGCGGGCCGTCTGTAGCCCACGCGGCCGTCCCAGCCCCTGGGGCAGGACACTGCTCACTCTCTGCTTTTCCTGTGTTCACCCTCCTCCCGGGGTCCGGCTCAGGGTTGGACCTGGGGTATCCTGCCAGGTGGCCTCCTCCGCCCTTTGCCTTCCCCCTTCCTCTCCCTCCTCCCTGTCATCCTCCCTGCTCCTTCCCCTTCCTTCATTCCCTTTCTTCTCTTCTTTGTTTTTATTTTTTGGCCACAGTGGTGATGCTCAGGGGTTACTCCTGGCTCTGCCTTCAGGACCTACTCCTGGCGGTGCTTGGGGATGCTACAGGGCACCAGGGATCGAACCCGGTCAACCATGTGCAAGGCAAATGCCCTCCCCACTGTACGGTGGCTCCACGCCTCCTTTGTTCCCCCTCTCTCTCCTCCTCTGCCTCCTCTTCCTCACATCCACTGTGTCCCCGAGTCTCTCCAATATTCCCTAAAGTCCACTCACCCATGAGAGCCCCCGCCCATGGCCTAGAGCCTGGAGCACTGCAGGGGCCCTTGTCCCTGTTGCTGCTTCTCTGAGACTCAGAAGAGAAGCATGGGGGGAACGGAAGCGCCTCTGTGCTCATGAATGCAGCCCGATTACATTCAGTTTCTGTGTCAACCTGTTTGCAAAATGCAATAAAAATAAAAGTATGTTTGATTTTTCCAGTGGGAAGAAGCAGTTCCCAGAGCCTGGGCCCAGCCCTCAAAGGCCACCAGGGGTGGGAGAGGGGTGGTGACTGGTTTATCATAGATCGGTTTAGGACTAAGGGATTCCCTGGTCTCAGAGCAGAAACTCACCCGAGCCCCAGACCCTGGCACAGATCAGGGTATTCTGGAGGCGCTTAGCCCCGGGAGGCAAAGACCCCTGTGTCCCCCAGTGAAGTTGGCTCTGTCATAGGGCCCACCCTCAAGGGCTCCTGAAACATGATGATTAGGGGCCTGGAGAAGCAGGTCCAGCCAGAGTGGACTCTAAGATGGCAGAGAGGTTTGCTGCCACGGAAAACATTTCCATGGGTGAACTCAACCCTGGCAGGATTCTCTCGGGTCCTTGGCTGCCAGCTCTCTACAGACCCCCAAGCCTCTGTGGGTGACACCTGAGCCCTGGGCCCCTTGGGCTGTTCTCTGCCTTGTGGGGGAGAGAATGTGTTCCCACCTTGTCCTGGACATCCCATTTATGCCAGAGCCAGGGTGGGCCCCTTTCCTGGACACACACCCTGAGCTTGTGGCTGCCGTGCTCAGTGGCAGAGACCTGAGGGACCGGGAGGGGGCCACGCTTGGGGCGGGGAGACTGTCCATTTCTTATGCTTGGAAGCTCCTCTTTTACCTGGAGGCTGCCACTTCTGCCGTCCTCACTCCCCGCATCTATGGGAATGAAACAGCAGCCCAGAGCCGGGAGATTCGGGCAGGCGGTCCCGGAGAACAGAGGGATACCCCCGCTAAGCAGGGCTGGGGACCCCCAAGGGGCTCCTAGGCAGAACGCCACGGGGACCTTGGACCCTGGAGAAGCCCTGTCCCAGGTCCCGCCTTCCGCTCTCAGCTGTGGACGAGCTGGTGCCAGAGCCAGAGTGGGGGCAGTGGAGGCCCTGGTGGAAGGTGTCTGGGTGGCACGGGGTCATTTTCCTGCTGGGAAGTGGTGCTGACCCTGTCCAGGGCAGCTGAGACAAAGGGCCCCGTTGTCCTCGTGGTCACTGGGAAGGCCGTGCGAGTCTCCCCAGTGTTACGACTGGCCGGAGAATGGACGCCAGCAAGGATTTGACTGATGCTCCTTGAGCCACTGGAGGCATTGGGTGGCGACTGGGCCCTCTGGCCATTCCTCGCGAGGCCCTTGATGGCAGCATCGTGGCCTCCAGGCTCAGACGTTTACTCAAGGTCCGTCCCGTTAAGAGGCAGAGCAGAGATGAGACGTTCCCCAAGTCACCTCAGCTCCTGCCCCAGCCCAGCTTAGACCAGAGCCGCTGCCGGTCCTCTGGCTCCTGCACCCTAGTGCCAGTCCCATCCCTGCACTCCTCCACACACACACTCACACATACACAATACAACAATACACCCACATGCACATACATACATGCACCTACACGTGTCCCACACACATGCACACACACAGACACACACACAGAAACACACACACACACACACACACACACACACACACACACCCTTTCTTCTGTCAGAGCCTCCAGGGGCTCCATCTCTGTCTCACAACACCAGGCTCCATGTCTCCTGCTCTGCTTGATTGCTACTTCGCTGTTTAATAGCTTCCCCATCTCTGATCTTCTCACCCTGAGCTGTCCACCCCCGATAAACTGTTACTCTCATGAGTTTTATGGAAAAGCTGAAAATATGCATCTCATAAGAGCTGCGTGGCTTTATGCATGCTTGGCTTTTAATAGATTTGAAAAGGACTGCGTCAGAAAACCCATTCTGGGTTTGCCTTTCCCACTCAAATCCATGCTTTTAAGAACGCTCCAGGCTGCTGGACACGCCCCTGGGCTCCTGAGCTTCTCAGCACGGCCGAGGCTTTTATTCTCTAGCACATGTCACTCAATTACGCTCCAACGACGGAGCCCCGAGTTTAACTTCCTGCCATTAGCAATGCTAGCGCTGTGGACAAACATGCACGTATTAGTTCCCTTATTAGATCTGTGGAAAACCTCTGGCTTTATACATGTGAGTGGAATTGCCGGGTCCTAGGACATAAAACCCCATAACTTTACTAAATTCAGTAAAATTGCTCTCCCTAACAGCTGTCCCAGCTTCAAACTCCCCCAAGCGGCAGACAAGCGTCCTGCTCCTGGCGTCATTACCTGAACTATGAATTATCCACTTGCCTAATTTTGGAGACTGTGATGATTGCAAAGCCCTTGCTCATTCATGATTAAATTTGTATATTTTTGATTACCAGTAACATTAGCTCATTACTCATTTTCTGTGGATTGCCAATTTGTATCCACACCATTAACAAAAAAAATGACCCAAAAAAAAAAAAACCCAGTTCTCTTTTTTTTTTCTTTTCTTGATTATTTGGACCACCTGATAGAGTTCAGAGTAGATGCTGATGGACTATCAGTATTAGAAACAGCAGTATCCAAATGCAATGCTGGCAAGGGGGGGCGGCTTCTATTTCAGAGGTCAACCCTTGGGAGAGTGGGCTATCGCTGGGCTGCAGGGCCTGGGGTGGGGGAGTTCAAGGGGAGTTTTGAAATCCCTTGAATCTGGTCCCTGAGCGTCCCAGTCAGAGACCTCTGCTATTTCTTTGCAAGTCAGAGGAAGGCTTGGGTTTGGGTATTCCATGACCCGGAAGCTTTACCTCCAGCTTCCCGTTAAGTGTGCAGAGCCACGCCATGGGGGGTTTTGCTCTTTTATAGTCACATCCTATCTTTATTACCAACCTCAGGAGGGGACTTCTCCCAGGGGTGAACGGGGTGATAGGCTGTAAGAATGCGGGTTCCCACAGTTGTGAGTACTGCAGTCATATGGTCATCATTTGCCCATTCCAGGCTATGGAAAGTCTCGCTTCAAAGATGCTCATTCAATTTGGATGTTTGACTGCAAGTGCGTGACATTCCCCAAACTCGTTTAACTTTCCTCAACCTTCTGTCTCTTGAACTGAGCCACTGTAGGTGGATAAGCTGGTGCCCTGGGTGAAGGGACCCTGGGAAAATGGCCTCACAGTCGCCTGACGTGCAGGCGAGACAAGTGGTGACGGCCGGTCTTTGAGTTTGTTCACAATGCCCAGGTTCTTCAACATTTTCAAGAATAAAAATATTAAGTAATAAAGATGCTTGGACTCAGAGTTGGAAAGTAGAAAAGTTTATTGGAAAGTAGAGGAGAAAAGAAAAGAAGCTCCCCAAGTGGGGGAGAAACTTAGTATAGGACTAAGATAACTCTGGTGCTTTTTGTGGGGCTCTTAAGGAAAACAGGGTCTTTGTGTTACAGGGAATACAGGGAAGTTAAAAATAAGTGTTTTCCTGCAGACCCTTTTAAATGGCAATTGGGCAGCCTCTATAGACCCTTGCCTGGCCAGTTATCTTCAGTTTTCCCCATTATCTTAGCCTCCCATGAATTTTGTGGTGGACAATTGTTTTTTTTTTTTTTTTGTGATGGACAATTGTTAACTCCCTATTTATCAGAACAAGTCCAGGAATTTGTAGGCAGTGAAAATGTAGGATGGGCCAGCCCAAACCAGAACTGGTCACAGCAGCTGGCAAAGGTAAACTGAGGCTTCCTCTTCCACTAGGAAGTGGCCTCCAGCCCAGTCCCAGCCTCTGTCACTCTGTTCAGCGCCTGGCCAGGTGACCAGTGCTGGTCTGGCCCTGAGTGGCCGACAGATGGGTGACGTCTGTGAAGGGCCTCTGGGAGAACCAGGCCGATGGGCTTTTGGCTGCCTTACTCCCCACAGTGTGTCCCTCAGAACCACCCTTTGTTCTCACTCACTCTTGCACAGACAAGAGCGGGAACCCTTGCCCCCCCCCACCCCCGCTTCCTTCCTTGGGTGGAAGCCCCCAGGAAGGCAGCACGACTCTCCTCCATGGGTCAGAGTGGACCCAAGTGACACTGAGAGAGTCCAGGCTTCGTGTGGCAGCTCTGTGGTCCCACCACGTCCCAGGCTCTGAACAGGACTTGCTCTCTGAAGGTGAGTGCTGGGCAGGGGAGGCAGGTGTGGCCCAGGGTGACCTAGAACAGGGCTCTGTGTGGGGACGTTGTGCAGGTCTTCTTCATCAATTCTCCACATTCATCCTGGAGTTTTAAAGCCACCATTTGCCTAGATCCAATTGTGGCTTGGAAAAAGGAAAGCAGAATGTATTTCTGACGAGATTGCAGTCCTGGGTTAACTTGATGGTGCTTTTAAATAGCTGTTCTTGGGGCCGAGCTGGGGAGTCTAAAAGGAGCAAGTGCAGGCCTGTTCCCGCCCCATCCCAGGGGTCAGGGCAGAGGAGCTATAATTACACCTCAGGTGGCCCCAAGGGCTCCTGAGGGAATTGTGAAGCCTCAGGTTGGAACAAAAGCAATGACCTGCCCTCAGGGCCAGGGGTCAGCTTCTCTGAGCTTCTCCACAGCTTCTGGGAGAGGATTCCCAGGGGGCCCTGCATGAAAACAGGCGGTTTCTTTTGAGCAGCTCAGACCTGCCTTAGGGGCCCGCCTCTTTCCCTCACTTCCAGGTGATTGAGGTCAGTGCTGGGCAGAAGGTCCTTAGACCAATTTTCCATGTTCTTTGGGAAAACTTCTTTGTGGAGACTCACAGACATGGGGCAGAGCTGCTACTGGCTCTCCCCTGTGCCCAGCTGCTCATGAGGCACTCCAGGAGGGATGGCGGTTTTAACCCTGGCCCGCCACCCCAGCAGAGCCTCCCAACAAGCCAGACGACCCCCACCCCATGAGGGGCCTCCATTTTCCACATCCGAGTTCCCCCTCATCAGAACTCCACCCAGCACACCAGCTTATCACAGCCCGGCTCATCGAGATCCACCCTGCAGCAGTCTTTTTTAATCCGCCCAGGTATGCTGATCCAGAGACTCACAGACATGGGGCAGAGCTGCTACCAGCTCTCCCTGTGCCCAGCTGCTCATGAGGCACCCAGGAGGGATGGCGGTTTCTAGCCCTGGCCCACCACCCTAGCAGAGCCTTGCAACAAGCCAGACAACCCCCTCACCCCATTTGGGCCTCCGTTTTCCACATCCGGAGTTCCCCCTCTACAGAACTCCACCCAGTAGATCAGCCTATCACAGCCTGGCTTGCACTGCTGCTTGCGGCCCTGTGGCTCATCAATAAATGCTGGATTTAGAGATGACTACAAGAGTATGCTACCCGGGACGGCAGAGCCTGGCAAGCTACCTGTGTTGTATTTGATATGCCAAATACCAGTAACAATTATAGACCTCATTCCCATGACCTGATGGAATGGTTTGAGGCTCTTTATATTCCTGGAGCAAGCAGGTGCTCTTGGGCTCTACTTGCATGAGACAGGACATATGGAGATGTTACTGGTGCTCGCTCGAGCAAATCGATGATGAACGGGAAGACAGTGACAGTGACAGTGACTTTGTGGATGAAAATTCTCTTCCCATGAGGAGTTCGGTGTCAAAAGAAGTACCTGTGTCTATGTGTGAGACAGAGACAGACAGACAGACAGACAGACAGACAGATAGACAGACAGATATAGAGAAGGGAGAGAGCATTTGTGCCTGAGAAAGAGAATGAGAGAATGCTTGAGTGTGTGTGGTGTTACAATAGCCCCTCTGACTCAACACCAGAGGCAGTGTGTGTGTGTGTGTGAAAGAGCAATCGTGAGTTTGTGTGTGACTGTGTGTGACTACATGTGAGTGTGAGAAAGTATGTGTGGGTGTATGCACATGCGTGAACCTGTGAGTTTGTGAGTGTATGAGTGTGTGAGTGTGTGACTGCATGTGAGTGTATGCTGCAGTGGTCCCCCAACCTCAAATGTGTGTGTGTGTGTGTGTGTGTGTGTGTGCGTGCATGTGTGTGGTGGTGAGGTGGTCCACCTGTAACACTTCCCTTCTCCTCTGGGCACCTGACTCCTCTAATTCGAGGTTGATGAGGAAATCTGTGTTGCTCATGGTTTACTGCAGGACTACCAGGAGTTTATGGCAGACAGGGAGGACTCCGGGAACGGAGCGGTGGACCCTGTGCTCTTCCACAGCGCAGACAGCAGCGGTTTCCCAGAGAGCCGGCAGAGGGCGCTCCTCAAGACCAGGAGCTGGGGTCTGGGCAACAGTTCTGAATTCCATCTGTTTCTCCCTGCTAAACTCATTCAACACTCCTCAAAGGGGCCCTCCTGAGGGTGGAGGTGGGGTTCTGCCCAGCTCATCAGAGATTTTTCATCCCATGTGGCGCTGCAGCCCACAGCATAAACCCCTCATCCAGATCCCCAGCGTCACTGAGGGAGATGGCGGTGGCGAGGAGAAACTGTCCCCACCACTGACCCAGGTGGAGACACGAGCCTGCTGTCAGCACCCTCTTCTGAGGGGTGAGGCTGCGTCTCGGGAAGGTGGATGAGGATTTTTCTGGGAGCAAGGCGGGAAATCTCAGCAGCAACAAGAAACCCCCAGTCCCCAGAGGTGGCAAGTGAAGTATTAAGGGAGCAGCATGGGGGAACTGTTCTTGAGCGAGCTTGGCTTTGTGTCTTGGCCCTTTCCTTTGAATGTGTTGAATGTGTGAACACACAGATCACTGCTGTTGGAGCACCCAGTCGCATGAAGTGTCATTAACGTGGGCTCCCACGTGACACCACCTGGAGCACGATGCTGAATTTTCTTGGCACCCAGGGGTTCCCTTTGCAGCCCTTCCCAGTGATTAATCACTTGATTCCTCGGCTAATGGCTGCTTGGACGCCTGTCACCATTCACGAGTTCTTCCAGTTGTGGGATTCAGACACAGTGCTTCTTTGTGTGACTGCATTTTTCCCCACTGTGTTTCCATGTCCCCGTGCTGCTGAACAACACCAAGGATTTATTCTTTCCTTCATGCTCCGGCAGGTTCCGGCACACAAAAACACTCCGATGTGATTATCTCTTCTTTGAACAATGGCATTTGAGTTGCTGTCGGTGTTGAAGATCACAAAAGAAGCTGCTGTGAGGAGACATTCTGATGCCAGCCTTTGTGTGGGTGCCGGGCCTCATTTCCATGGCAGGACGGATGGAGCAGTGTGACTGCTGGTTACTGGTGGGATTATGCTAAGCTTTGGCCAAGGCTGCCCGACAGCTTCGTGGAGCGGGACACTGATTTACAGGCCCGCCAGCAGTGAGGGGTTGGACTGGGGGGCTTGAGGCCAAGTCTGTCATCAGACCACAACAAAAGACTAAGTCTCATCCCCACCATCTCCCCAGGCTCCACCAAGGCCCACACCCTGCCCTGGTCCTGATAAGTGCTAGAAGTGTCTGAGAGGGGGTAGGAGCACAGAGAATTCAAGATTGGCCCTGTCCTTGGCCTCGTGGATCAGACTGTGGCAAAAGGCAGAAGAGATCTTCTCTCACCGACACTCAGGCTCTTCGCGGACTGTGGATGGAAGGTTGTGTGTTTCCCCACTGAGCCCCTGGCCTAGACCTCTTTGTCCTTCAGACATCTAACCAGAAATGATTCCATGCTGACTTTCCTCCTGCTTTAAAACCCAGGGGCAGGGGTGTTAGATAAGCTCCCAGCTCTGCAGCAAGTCAGTGGGAAGGCCAGGAGTGAGGCCCTCACCAGCCTGCATAGCCGTGGCTTTCCTTTCCTGGGCCAAGTGTCTTATTCTCTGACATTCTCCATCTGGGACACAGTCAACAGGAAATGCTAAGAAGGAGAGAGTCAGCCTCCATTTCCTCTTCCACCCAGCTCCCTGTCTCTCCTGGACTCCTGGACATTGAGCACTTATTAACACAGGAAGAGGTACAGGATCCTCGTTCACAGCCCCAAAAACCATATGCATGCTCATGCATGCACCATCTTGCATCTTCCTTAATTCATTGATCCAACCAGGCCAACAGCTTTGCAGTGACGTCGTCTTCAGGACCGCTTTCTCCCTGCCATAGAGAACTATCTGATGGATGCACCAGTGCTGCGATTATTTGCTCCTCCAAAGAATGCTGCCACCAGCATCCCCACATTCATGCCCCCTGGCCCATGTGCCAGCATATCTGAAGGGTAAAGATCGAAATGTGGGATCAATGGGTCAAAGGGTGGCCTAAACTCCATAAATATCACAAAACTGCCCTTCATACGAGCAAAACTGGTGGATCCAGTTCCCATGTTCTCATAGCCCTCAGACTTCAGGGAGTGGCAAGGATCCTTATCCCCAGGGGCAGGTTTGGGACACTGTGTTTACGGAATGTGTGAACAAAAGGGGCCTCCAGTCACTATGAGGGGTTGTGTGCAATGCCAGCCCCTGCTCCCTACCTGCACCTCCACTATATCATCTCTGCAGCTATCACTTCACTTTGCACAGACCCTCTGTCCATGTGGAGTTGTCTCCCAGCTCATGGAGAAAGATCTGAGTGCAGAAACCTCTTCCTCATGTCAGCCTTTGCAGTGCAGCTATGACATTTGAGGCTGGGTGCTCCAAGATGGTGTGTCATGGTAATTGCATGATTCAGTTGTGAGAAAGTGCGGAAGGCAACTCGATCTGATTCTAAAAGAATACACACTCATGCTGGTTTAATTATCCTAAACTATGAGAAAGAATAATTTTAGAGGTGGGGGCATAGGTGTGAACCCCAAGGAAGAAGCCAGCTTAGAAGAGGGATTGTAGGCAGAGGAAATAGGGGTAGGAGAATGGCAGGAGGTGGGACTTCATCAATCACTTGATCACTTGAATCCTGTTATTCATCGATTTGCTCAAGCGGGCACCCAGTAACATTTCTATTGGACCCTGTCACGTGCCAATGTAGCCCAATGGCATCTGGTTTATTCAGGAATATGAAGAGCCTCAAAACGTTCCTTCAGGGTCTTGACAAGGAAGTCTGACCATCTTGTAGGTGGGCGGCCACGTGATCTTTTGACATCCTGTGGGATCCAGTCGGTAACAGCTCTAGTCCAGCAGTCATCTCCAAATTGCATTACATGTCCAGCCCATCTGAATTTTTGATGCCTTGGCAAACAAGACAGCATCCCTGATTCTGGAATAGCGACGGAGGTCGGAACTCCGGATTCCCTCTTTCATTTGAGTGAGGCGTGATATTCCAAGCATAGCTCTTTTGATTCCTCTCTGGGAGACTCGAATAGCATTTTCATCCTGCTTTCGTAGGGCCCAGGTCTCTGAGGCATATGTTAATGCAGGGAGAATGGTGGAGTCAAAGAGATGTGCTCGGAGCCAGAGGTTCTTTGTCCTTTTAGCTATTTCTTTGATGCCTTTGAAGGCATTCCATGCCGCTCTCTTCCTCCTCGCAGCTCAGGTTTTAGGTTGTTCATCATGTTGACTTCTCGATTTAGGGTACACATAACTGCTGCATTCAGAGATGTCTGTTCCATTGAGAGTGAATGGGGCCTCTGGAACTAGTTCATTTTCCTACCATTTCACCACAACTCCTCAGCGCAACCCTTGAGAACATCATGCGACAATTAGAATGGGAAGAAATGGGAGTGAAGATAGATGGTGGGCAACTACACCACCTCCGCTTCGCTGATGACATCATTCTAATTGTCGGGAGCGCCGCGGGGTCCCCGACAGTGCCGGGAAGCGAAGTTCCCTTCTACCTCCGAAGCCGGTGGGGAATGGATGAAGACTCAGGAATCCAATGCAGTTTTAAAAAGGACTTTACTATCACAGGTTCCAATATACAATCCAAGAGCAGGGAAAACCTCAAGACTCTGGGTTCCCAGCTAGGCCCCAGCCAGATGTAGGCCAAGATGCCTGCCACCACGTGTTGAGGCCCAACAGAGAATGGAGAGGACGGAGAAGCAAAAACACCAAAGGAAGCCAAAACGGCAAAAGGGGGAAGAGAGGGAGAGGAGAGAGAGGGAGAGAGAGAGAGAGAGGGAGAGAGAGGAGAGAGAGGAGAGAGAGGAGAGAGGGGGGGGGGGGAGGAGAGGAGGGAGAGAGGAGAGGAGAGGAGAGAGGGAGGAGAGAGAGAGGGAGAGAGAGAGAGAGAGAGAGCTCCTTTCTTCTTGCTGCTTATTTTATAGCTAGAAATCAGCCCAAACTCCCCAGCCCAGCCCAGTCTGGGCTGGGCTATCTAGAGATGAAAACAGGAAAATAGCTCTATAGAATGTAGCAACTTCAGGAGCCCATCTGGTTGTTTACAAGGACCCAGAGCTAATTAAAAGCCTCCTAGCAGACCTGGGAGAAGCTATAAGCTAAATGTAACTTCCCCTGGTAGGAAGGATCAAATGCCCTCAGGTAATTTCTCCCAGCACCTCACCTAATATTTTAAGCCAAGATCTGCCTGGAATTGCCTTTATAGGGTAGAGAAGGGGGTTTCTGAGATGGCATGTCTCTGTACCAAAGACTAATACTAATGCCAGTTAAATATTTCTCCAAGCCTTCACAAGAGTCTCGTCTACTTCACGGAGTTTTGTATTTTAGTTGCCTTTTGAGTTACCAGGGAGCCATGCTTGCTTGCTTGGAGGCAAACAGCATTTCTCTCTGGTCTAATTACTTAGAGATCCATTGTGGCCAGGCAAATATGCTGGTAAGATCTAGCTAGTCCCACGATGCTTGTGGTAGCATGAGAGAATATTTATACCAGCCAGTACGGGAATACATGGTCAGATAAGACTGCCACATTCAGACTATCCCCCTATCTATGAAGTGACCGGCAGGAGGCAATCCAGGGCAGATGCAGAGGCCTAGGCTTTTAGGTGTCCTGCAACATTAATAACACCAAACATTAGCCAAGCGGCACAAATGCTGGCTGACTTCGACCGAGAATGTGGAAAGATAGGTCTACAGCTGAATCTAAAGAAAACTATGTTTATGAAAAATGAACTAGTTCAAGGGACTTCATCAATATGTGCCAATATATACGGCCTTCAATATATACCAATATATACGGCCTCCAATCCAGTCTTTCTTCCTAGGACTAAAGACTCCCGCCAAACAGCCTGCGTTTACATTTCATTTAATTATTAAAGTGAGACCTAAATGTTTCCTTGCTCCTAATTCCATCTATTAACAGATGTTAAAAAGCATCAGCTCATTGGAACATCTGGTCAACCTTCCACATGGAGCACTTTGGGGCAGGAATTCATAGGAAGGTCAGACTCTGGGATTTTGTGGGTTTTATTTTTTGTCTGATTTCGCCTTATTCAAATAATTAAACAAAAGAACTATTCTTGCTTTATATAGTCAGGTTAGATATTTAAATCAGAGGAGAAAATCAAGAATAAAAAAGCTAGCATCTAGACTCTAATAATACTAACGGTATAGTACACAGAAATTTCAGAGTTAGTTCTCCAACTTTGCTTTTATTTTTTTTCTTAGTGGTTTTAATAGTTTAAGTGAAGGAAGGTCATGGAAGTCAGACTCCATAACAGACCTTGATAAAGCCTGGTTCCATCATGAGGAAACTGAGTCCCAGCATGCTTAGCAGCAAACACTTGATGTTCTGGTCCAAAGGAAGAACTAAAATCATAAGAGGGGAGGGTGATAGGACAGTGGAGTGAGCAGGAACACATTTGGGCAGGAGATAGGTTTGGATTTGCATTTGAAAGAGGGATAGATTCGGCTAGGCAAAGGTTGGGAGAAGGCCTTCCTACAGGTATTGATAGAGTCAATGTGCAGAAACTTAAGGCACATGCTTTGTAGAGAGGGAAAGTCACAACTGGGCTTTAAAAGGAAACTTCATTGGTACTCAAAGCCACAGAGGTTAGGACTTGGGGAAGATGTCTAAGATTAACACCCTTGCTCTCTGAGCAATCCTGGGGTGTGAGTGCCTGGGGAGGATCAGAACAGCTGAGCTGGTGGTTCAGCAAGATGGCGTGGGTGTCCATCTGGTCTCACATTCGCTTGGCACCCACTGTGTGCCTTGCTGGGAGAATGGTGCCAAGGACACATCCCAGAGAGGACCACGTCCTATTCATGCAGAGTTCAGCATCTCCAAGGGACAGATCTCCAAGATGGGAGTCAAGGAAAAGACCTTAGGATTCAGGCAGAGCCCAGGTGTGAAGGTGTGAGTTTACGTTGGAGTGTGTGTGTGAAGAACATATCAATGAAGGATTCTTCACCAGGGGAGGAGAGGGGCTTTGATCCCAGGATGAGATGGGACTAACATTTATTGACTTCAACATGAGAACCTTATAAGATCCCCCCAGCCTGTTAGTCTCTGGGGGCTGGATGAGCCTTCATGTGGGGGCTTCTCTCCTGTGCTATGCAGGGTGGTAGCAGCCTGCTTGGTCTGTCTACTTGCTAAATGCCTATAGTGCTGGCTGCCAACTCGTGCTAATAAAACTGGTCCAGATACTGTTACGTGTGCTCAGGAGTGCAACATCAGTCCTCCTTGAGAACCATCTCCCTATGAGGCCATTATCTGAACTTCTGTACTGTACAGGTGAGGAAAATCGAAAGTGATGTTTCCAGGATCCTGAGACTTGAAAATGTTGCAACCAGGCATGGAAGGCCATCAGTCTGACTGCAGAATTTGTGTTCTTCCTCATGTGAAGGTTGGATGCATGACAGAAATAGAAGTGATACTCCAGTTAGGAGGTGAGGAGAAATCACTGAGGAGTCTAGGGAGCCCCTTTCTGCCAGGTCACTCCTTCAGTACTTGCAAGAGGACTGAGTATCAGAGAAGATATGACCCAGCAAGGTAGAAAAATGCAACCGAGTCAACTCTCAAGCCAATGAATCTCTGAATATGAAAAAGTCAAAAGCAGAAACATTTCCCTTACCATAAGGGAATGTTCCCAGTCAGGGAGAATCTGGAAGAGATGCTTTGCGATATTTCATAAGGGATTACTCAGCCTGCTTTGGATAAAAATGCATTTTTGTGGTTAAAAAGTTGATAGACTAAACAACAAAAAATCTAAATCTGGAATTGATGTTTGTTGCTTTCCAAAGAAAGCCCAGGTTTTTGCTTTGCCACTGTAAAATCTATTGCTCTGTCAGTTTCTCTCAGATTGGGAAAATGTAAATTTATAAACTTAAACACCTGGTGATTAGCTTAAAAACACATTGATTCTCAAGGCATCTTGTTCGCCTCTTCCAGCAGTGTCATTCCGCCTCTTGGAGTTTATTCACTTCCTTAACAAACGTGGTGATTGTGGAGTTGATTACCGTCCAGCCTGAGGAGTCGAGGCCTATAGGTCAGAAGGAGTTTCTGGAGCTAGAGAGCTAGTAAGGTGGGGGTGATGCCGGCCTTGCACATACAGTCCTGGGTTCAGGCCCGCACAATATAGGGTTTCCTGAGCCCTGCTCGGAGTGATTCCTGAGTCTGGATCAGGAGAACTCCCCTGAGAACAATCAAGTGTAACCCAAAGACAAATCCCCCCCAAAGATAGAGTTTCTGCCTTCAAAGAGGTCTCAGTCTGTTAGTGTCAAACGGACCAGGTCATGGCCTGAGCACCTACACTGGTGTTCGCGGAACTGCATGTCCTATCGGAGTGCAGGCAAGGACATGCATCCTCGGTGCCTCCCAAGGGGGGCTCTTTTTCTTTTACCTTTGTTTTGTAGATCCCCTGATCTACCTCCCAGAACCTTGAGACCTTTAAAGAGTCCAGTTCCCTATCCACAAAACCTTCCTAAGGAATGACATTCCCGCTTCCCCCTTGTTTGCTGTTGGCCTTCAGGTCTATATCTTTACCTTAGTAACAAATTCTTGTATTTGGAGGTACTTTTTGTGGGCATAAAACAGTCCACTGTCCCCTCAGCAGAGATCCTAATTAAAGGGCTGACACTGAACAAACCTTCTGTTTTGATGTCTGAGAATGTCATGAAATGACCTTGAAATCATCCCAGTTCTGGGGATTCTGGCTCTGCAGGGCAGAGCTGAGCATCTATCTTGAGTTGCTGTAGCTGGTCTGTTTTGATCTTCCATTAGACACACTTCCTGGGTGTTTCCTGGTTCCTAAGGATATGGCCATAGTTCTGTGGTATTTTCATGGTCTATTTCCTGCCTGACCAACTTCCCATACTCTCTTTCGTTCCCACTCACTTGCTGACAATTCTGTAAAGCCAAGAACTCTTCCTGCTTTAAAACCATCTGTACCAACACTGTCCTAGCACAACTTCTAAACTTACCAAACAAAGTCCATCAACCCAACCACCACACCTAAGCATGGTCTGTCTCCTCTGTAGTCTGTAGATTGGTGACTTGTATATCAATCTCAATTCAAGATGACGCTCAGAAATTGACTTTTCTCTCCTAATGTTTACAGATGCAAATAGTATCTTATGGTATTGGTACTTAAGGAAACTGCATCTTCCTCACCATCTCTCTTCATCATTAGCTTATAACTTACTCTTTTTTACTGAGATGATTTCCTTTAACTGTTATTTTCATCCCAATAGAAGTCCCATGACCTTTCTCAACATTGAGGCTAATGTTTCTATTCTTTTATGTACAATTTTCAGACAAATGTTAAGGATGTCATTCAAAGTCAATGGTTGAAAGTTTAAGATGTTTCATGATTTTATTACTGCATCAATTTTCAACAAGTTACTTGATGTCAGAAACCAAGAAATGCAGGACTCAAGTGTTGACTGGGAGCGTTAAGGTAGAATAGTATAAATATCCTGATACTATCTCTGAGCCCAATTTTTGAGATAAATAGGGTCTGATATTAGAGCTCTTTGCCTCATTCTCTGTCCCAGAGAGGGTGAGTTTCCTGTCTTGTCAAATGCCCTGTCTTACCTCTTGGGATGTGTCAGAGATGAATGTTCTTCAGACAGGAGTTGGATTTCCTTTTATGAACAGGCTTGGCTGATTCCATAAAAAGAAGACGTAGAGCTTTACTTTATAGTATTTGTGAGAGAATCAGAATCCTAAGAGATTTTTATTTGGTAGGAATAAATCTTTCTAACCTGGCAATATTTGCTGTGCTATTTATTACTTTACTAGCAATAGCAGTATCTTATGTGTTAATGCTTTCATGATATAAATGTGTTTTCTCATATAGTATCTCATTTTTATTTTATTCTTCAATCTTTTGTTGAAATACTGAAATAACGGGTGTTACAATTGAGGAGCGGGACTGGAATTTGGACCATGTTTCAGTGAGTTCCAAGGCTAATGCTCATTACACAATGTCACTGTATCTTCTTTGGAAAACAATCCACCTTACTAACCACACTACCATTTCCAAAGTGCTATGGTATGTGTTTCTTCAGGTGTGTGTGTGTGTGTGTGTGTGTGTGTGTGTGTGTCTGCTGTATGATGGGAACAAAGCGCTGGATGTGTTCAGGTTTACTCCTGGATCTTGCTCAGAAATCATTATTGGCATGCTCAGGAAACCATATATACAGTGCCAAGAGCCCACATCAGTTGCCTGCTGGGCAAATGCTTTTCCTACTGTACTATCTCTTTAGCCCTTCCTGAAATTTATTTTTAATGAAAATATTTCACATTCCACCTTTATCCCTTCTATTTCTATTTCAGTTTCAGCTCTGGTAATATAGTTTAATGAAATTGTAGTTAAGGCTCTCTTTCTGTTCTAACCTTTTCTGATGAGTAACTGGACAGCTACTGTGAAATCAATATTTCAGCACCTCGGACAGCACCCGACCCCTGTCCTTGGTTTTTTGTCCCCTCTGCAACTCTGGGGATCAAACTTGGGATCTCAAACACACAAATCAATTTCTCGACCACTGAACTGTATGTATCCCCTACCCTCTGTCTCTAAATTCTTACCTTAATTTCAGTTATGCACTTATGCCAGATGAAAAATTCTAGATGCCTCAAGTATTCCTGTAGTTAACAAACCTGTTTTATGCACTTAAGATTGTATTAAGCACTGCCAACTATGGCACTCAAAAATTAGGAGATGTTTTTCACATTTGTGTTTCTATTCCATAATAAATCATTTCTTATATGAGCCTTTAGAAGTATCCATGTCTGGGGTCCCAAATCCCATTGCTCTCCAAAGATCCAGGACAGGAGACTACACTGGTTAGAGAGAGAGCTCTGTACTTCCAGATGAAAAGAGAGTTTCCCTGGAGAGCTCACAAAGCAAGAATTTCTCTGACTTCACCGACAGTGGACAGATATGGCTGCACAGACCCCAAACACCTCAAGCTTTGAAATACCATAGTCACCACACAATGACAAGGGAAACAGTGCTTGGTATTCATGACCAAGGAGAACACTGGGCAAGGCGCTGTCACTCAGGCAGCGCACTCTTTGCCCTACCGCCCTGGTGATTGAACTCTTGATCTGCAGAATTCGGCTCTGATGGCACCTCCTCTGGGAAATTTCCCCTTCTTCAACTCAGAGTCAATTGTTCCTGCACAGGTGACCCTGTAGCACTTTATATACCTTTGTGGTTCTGTCTCTTTGAAAGGAGGGTCACAGACTTGGACTCTGCCATCACACTGCTGGGTTTGAATTCCAATACAATCTCTCACGAGCTGTGTGACTTTGGATGAATGATTCCATCTACTTATGAAGTGGGATGCTATGAGGATGCCGCGTATCACGCGGCTAGTGGCTGGGAGAAGCACACACATAAGTGTGCTGTGAGCCCAGGATCCTGATCAGCACTGTTTGGCATGATTTAAGCTTATTTTAATTCCATTACATTGAGCACATAGTCTATTTTAGTAGGTCTCAGTAATGTTCAAGGCTTTTCATAATAGTTGCTTGATAGGCATGTACAGAATTGTTTATTGAATTGAAATCGATCAAGACTTATATAAGAAAATCATATTGAATCAGTGACCAATCAATGAAAATTTTGTTAAGTGCTGAGCAAGAGTCTAGCCTGCTTGAGGATTTATAGGCCATAGTGTAGTATAAAACATGGTACTCTATAATATGATACTGGTGTTTACTATAATTATAATGAATAAATTCCTTTAAGTACCAAACTCAACAGTCCAACATAGTGCAAGATATTTATTAGACACTTTAACAAATGTCTAGTGAATTAATTTCCTGTCTGGAAAAAAATTCCTGTCTGGGTTTGCACTTGGATCTTTTCTTTGTTTTTGAATTTTGAAGTATTAATAGGTCAAAGGAAGTAGTTAACATCAGTACAAAGAGCTCCTTCACCCCCTCACCCTCTCTCCCCCATGGTTCAGTCTCTTATCACAGTAGAATAAAGTGAAAAGCAAGAACCTGAGTACCTCTGGGTGTGCCCACCTAGAAAATTAATTAAACTTAAAACATGAAACCAAGCAACCAACATGAGTCTAACAGGGACATGGTTCTCTCTCTGAACAGAAAGAACCTAATAAGAAAACCAGAGGAAGAACTCTGGCAGAGACGTTCCAAAGGTGACCGGAACAAGTATGGGACAAAAAGTCATTGCAAGGGGGGAGTGTCTCATCCCCTCTCATATTCACAAGATCCGTTGCAGGGTAATTAGGGAACAAGTCCATTTTCTCCACCACAGACCCTCAGAAATATGGGAATTTGGGATAGAAGGCCTGTTTCAGATCCTGAAATTTATGTGCTGGTTTTCTTAAACCCTGTCTCAGCTTGCTCTTCCCTCAGCTGGGGCCCTGTCTGTATCCAAGGGAATAATTCTTCAATGGCTCTCCTATCTGAGCTCGGACTCAGAGCCTTCTGCCAGCCTCATAAACACTGTGTTCCAAGGGTCTGAGCCACATTTATGAGAAGGAACCAAGGTAAAGCCAAGTGTGGCTAAGACAGCCACAACTTGCCCTGTTTATGAAGCTGCAAATAACCCGCTTCCCTGAGGTGTCAGTGATGGCATTTTATAGGGGTTTAGCGCACCTCATAAAGGCCTTTTATTCAGCATACTTAATTTTAAATAGACCCTTAAATCGTAGGGTATCTAAATGACAGTTTTCTCTGAATATTTATATACCTTCTTGGAAGAGAAAAACAGCAGAAATGGCCAAGACAGAAGGAAAACTCAGGGTGCCATCCCCAGCTGCTTTGGAGGAAATGATTTGGAGTGCGGTGGGAGGTGGTGGGGCACTACGCATGCTGAGATGGGGCAGAGGGACCTTATCCTGCAAAGAACATGGCACTGAGGTGGGGTGGGAGGGGTGGAAGTGGCCGTGGCCAAGTGAAAAGAACAAGTTTGATAGCCGCAGAGCCAGTGTCCACTCCGGACTGTCTCCCTTCTAGCCTACCCTTGGAACTTCACTTAACCCTTACTACATCCGAAGTAGGCAGATGACCACATCCCCTTTATAGACACTTACTATCAAGAGGCTAGTAAACAGTCAACAGGGACCTGAGATCCCTGTTGTCCCAAGGACTCACCCCCAAGGCTTCATGGGAAAGTGAGAAGACTAAGGAACTGTCTATGTCAGATGACATATTATAAGCAGAGCCTGATCCCAGGTGTTGAGCCGGTATTTGATCCGCATTAATGGCTGTCACAGAGGGCCTGAGTAGATACTTATCTGAAGAAAGTGGACTTAGATGATGAGCAGCATGTGAAAACCACTCACCGCTTTATTAGAGAAATGCAGCTCCAAAGAACAATGTTACCTACCACCTGTGAACACTTTTTCCAAAGGACAATGAACAAATGTTGGCTGGTGTGCAGAAGACTCACACCTGGTCCATTGTTAGTGGCAGTGTAGATTAGTGCTGCCCCTATGGAAAACAGTTCAGAGTCTGCTGCCAGGAAAGAGCAGGGCTGGAGCGAGAGGCCTGGGTATTGCGCTTGCTTTGCCTGCACCTGAACCAGGTTTGCTCCCTGGCCCCAAACGGAGTCTCCAGGAGAGATCCTTGAGCACCGAGCCAGGAGTAGACCCTGATATTGCCCACTGGATATTGCTCCACAAACCAATAAACAAACAAACAAATAAATAATAGAAGTGTCATGATCAGATCATCTATTTCTGGGTATTTCCCAAAGAGCGAGTAAAACTGCGAAGTTCACAAAGATCCAGGCCTCGCCATGTTCACTGCAGCAATTTCTGGTAGAGAAGATATGGAAAAAACTGCCCGATGATGACGCGGGAATGCTACTCAGAGCAAAATGGGAATGTTTTGCCATTTGTGATAATATGGGTCGACCCGGAGGGGATTTTATAAAGCAAATAAATAATGACAGAAAGAACAACAACAACAACAACAACAACAACAACGACAAATGCCTTTATCATGATTTCAGTCATGTGGAAGAGAAAGGGAAAAGAAAGTCAAATAGACAAAAACAAAATAAACTTCTTAGATTATAAAAATGAAATTATGGTTCCCACAGGGGAACAAGAGAGGGGGTGAGTATTGGTGGTACCAGGAGGTTCCTAGTAGATGTGGGCAGAAACCAGACCATGGGTGCTGAGCATCACATGGAATAGACGCATGTCAGATTGCAGTGCTGTAGAGACGAGGCCCATATAATGTTCTAAATCACTGCTCCATTAATAAAAACTTAATGCTAATGCGCCTCATTATTTTGAGCAACAAATACACAAAGCACTTGCTCCGTGCCTGGCAACCTTCCAAACACTTTACAACTCTCATTGACACAAGTCCCCATCAGAACCACCTGTGGTGTGGTCCAGGCAAGTCACAGGTGAATTCCTCCCCACACAGCTAGGAAACTAGTCAGGTTGGGGTGCGGCCACAGCGCCTACTCCAGAGCCTGTGCTCATAACCACCGTGGACCAGGTGCGAGTGTTGGGGCACCCGACGCTGCTGTCCTCTCACACTGAGGGTGCACCAATCGCCTCATTGTGACCACATTTTTGACTTACCCCAATTTAGTGGCCTGGGTGCTGTGCCAGAAGGTGGAATCAGATGGGTCCCGGGCAACTCGTACTGGGGCAGAGAAGAAGCTGCTCTCTTCCTTTGTACCACTCGAATCTAGTGGAAAATCCCAGGAGTCTCATTTGCTTTCAGCAGAGAGGCTGAGTGGGTGCTGGAGCGGAGGTTGCAGGTCCTTCACCCAGGAGGGGGAGGCCGCGTTCTGTGCAGTGTGGCCCGTCTTGCTTAAAACTCCTTATGACTCCATTGCAGCAGGTGCTCCTGTCATGCGGAGTCCAGAAGGATGCTCGCATGAATCCAGGAGGTGCTCACAGAAAGGTGCTCACACCCTGCGTGGACCCAGGGGCTGCTCACTGAAATGAGGAGAGGGGTCTCCGGTGGAAGAGAGCAGGTTCCTCTCTCCAGCCAGCCCCTTTGTGTTGTTTTCACTGAAATGAGGAGAGGGGTCTCCGGTGGGAGATCAGGTTCCTCTCTCCAGCCAGCCCTTTGTGTTGTTTTCCTCCACGTTCTGCCTTGGCCCACCTCAGTGGCATAGAGTGCCTTGTGGTGATCACACACAGAATGCGCATCTTCTCTAGGGCTCGGGAATGTGTTGGTGCTTTGTATTCATAGGTGGTGGCTGGAGTTTGGTCTGTTTAATTGGACCTACTTTGCATGTGGATGGACACGTGGGGAATTACTCCCCCCGGACTCTGTAATTCTTTCCACCTATTAGGGCCTCTCTCTACGGTATAGAGACATGAAGGCCAATTAGAGTGACATCGCCTCCGAGGATTCACCTGGAGCAGAATGTAACGAGGGCTCCTTCCGTTGGTTCATTTTCTCACTCATTCATTCAGTCAACAGCTTTTTCTGATCTGCAGTGAGCTTTCAGGAGGGGCTTTAGAGAAGGGAAGAGGCACAGTAGGGGAGGGAGCCTGAACCCCGCTGCTGGAGGGAATTGACCTGGCTGCATTGGGCCCGTGAGTGGGGACAGGAAGTGACTTTTCTGCCTCTCTGTATCTTTCCTCCGTTTCCTTGTCACGTGAGTGCTGGAGACTCATAGTTGTATGATACTTTGTGCATACCCTGAATACAGATAAGTCACCTGCATAGGGCTTGCAAATATTTTCTTCCTGCTATGATTTAGTTTATGTCCAGTGAACCCTAGCAGAAGCAGGTGGACATCCAAGCTTAGAGGGGAGTGAAGAAACGAAACGTCCCAGGCACGAATGCCGTTCCTCCTCCTCTTCATGAAACTCCGCCATGTTTGCTCAGTTAAACTCTAATTTGCTGCTGCCTCTGGTCAAGGCCCTCGGCCTTTGAAACGGCTGTTTCACATCCTCTCCCAGCACTTGTTTTTGATTTGAGGATGAGATCCTTCCATCGCTTTAGCCTTCCTTGATGGAAGTTGTTTGACATCATTTTTTTAAAAATACATACGCCAATTTGGAGCTGGACCTCTTTCTCAATAGCCCCAAGCAAGAACCAAGGTTGTGTTTCATGGTTTGAGATAGAAACTGGATTCCTGGTCCAACCCTGGTCCCCTTGCCTTCCCCATGATCCTGGGAAATGCTCGCTCTGACTGGCCCAGCCTTAGCGCCATGTGCACTCCCAGAGTCTAAAGGGAAACGAGTCTCCCATGATCCTGGCTCTGAAGCACAGCGGGAGGTTTGACAGAGTGAGCTGGGGTGTTCTTTCTCGAAAGGGGCATGATGGCAGGTGTCAGAGCTGGGGCCTCTCCAGAGCCATGAGGTCCAGGGTGAGTGTTAACATAGGCCCAGTGTCAACAAAAACAGTGTCTCCCAACTCCAGGGAGGGTCTGCCTGGCCATGGGTCCTTATGTGTGCTTAAGGACGCCAGGCAGAGAAAGCCTCCTGCCACTCAGGCCCTGAAGCTGGCTGTAGCTGGAATACGTTTTAGGGCCATAACTCAAAGGACAAGCAATTCTAAAATTTTCTTTCATTGTACACAGCCCTTTGCCTTAAGCCAGTGCTTAATGTTCACATCCCTTTTCCTTCCCATTCTGTAGAGTTCCCTGCTCTGTTTCTGGCTCTGTCTCTCTAACTCTCCATCACCAGCTTCTATCTGTCCACCCATTTATCTGACATCCACAACAGCCAGACTCTATGCACAGTGACAGCATTACACAAAGATGTTTTGGCGACAACCCTTTGGTCCAGTTTACCATCTCTTTTGGGAAGAGTTCATCCATCATGGAGCAGAGTCTTGCTGAAGTATCACACCCCAGGGCTACAGCGCCACACGTGGATCCAGGCGGTGCAGCTGGGCCCCACCGCAGGCTGGCACTGTGCACAGACCACTCAGCTTCCAGAAGCTTCTGGAACTCCAAGAATACATCCAAGTTCCAGGAAAGCTTTATCCTCTCCCAGTAGGTCCGAGATGCACTTTCCCTTCCCAGACTCCTGGAAAATGCTCACTTAGGCATTTGCATGGATGATCCAAGAAGGTTGCTAGCCTTTTCCAATGGTGGCAGTAACCCCAAATGCCAGCCAGCAGTTTGGATGTGGCCGGGGAGATAGTCTGGTGGGTAATCTATGTGGAAGAAGAGGGTCTGCTTGGAGCTCCCCCAGAGGTCATGGAGTACCTGTAGTTCAGGGACACAGTCAAGATGCAAGAAAGAAAAGGACAGACGGGGAGGGACCTTTCCGCTCTGATCCAATGTGCTTCACTTCCGGGTCAAGGCGCACTCCGCACTCCCTCTAGCTTTAGCCCTGATGAATGTTTCTTCCTTCTTTGTGCTCCTCTCCCACGTGGCTGTCAGTTGATGAGCAGCAGCTTGTAAGTGATTTAGAGCTCAGTGACCTCGAGGAGGCATTTTGACTTCTGTTGGAGTTTAAAAATTGGGCAATTCATGTGATCAAGTGTTGCTAATGTCACAGGCTGTGAGTAACTGTAAAGAAAAGCAAAATCTTCCATTCTATCACGGGCTCCCTGCCAGTATAGTGAATTAACACAAGGGCAAGCCAAGTGCAGAAACACCCTTGGGGGAGGGGGGAGGAATATTCATGCTATGGAAATTTTGAGAATCTGAAAAAGGAAAATATATATATATACACACACACAGACACACACACACAAACCCTGAGAAGGCGGGAAATCACGCTGTAAGTGGGGAGACTACCTCACCTTGAGTGTGAAATTAGCTTACCTTCGTTAAGGCACAATCGCCTGAAAACGATAAATATAGCATCTTGATTATTTAAGAGAAAAACGCTAATTTTCAAGTTTGTGCTATTTCTGGCCCACCCAATCTGCTCTGCAGGAAGTGTGAGCGAGCTGATAATTAAGGAACACCATGTGAGCGAAGATAACGCGCCGCCTCTGGATCCCGGCGCACGGTACCTTGTCAATGCGCCACGCGGCCGTGCGTTGCTGTAGAAATGTCAGGCAGGCACGTTAGCGGGCACGGACTTCAGTGCGGCCGAGCGGGCCAAGCGCACAGCAATGCCAGCGTCAGCCTTCCCTGTCCTGCAGCGGGGCCCAAGCACGCAGCAATCCCAGCGCCAGCCTTCCCTGTCCTGCAGCGGGGCCCAAGCGCGCAGCAATGCCAGTGTCAGCCTTCCCTGTCCTGGAGCAGATCGAGTGCACGCAAGATAATGATTAGGGCGAGATATCAAAAAGCCGCTGAGCCAATTCACCGGTCACTGCTCCGCCGGCTGGAGTCACTGACCCGCTTAGCCAAATGGCACATCCCTGCTCAGGAGGTTGGACCTGACTCTCCTCCTAAACTTCCAGACCAAGGCCTCAAGCATGGTCTTCACTCATCACCTGCCCCTGCACCCACTCCGCCACCCGCGGCCACTGGCGGCCACCCGCTTGCAGCCCCAACTTGGCTGCGCCTTAGGCCCAGCTCTTGCGCCAGGCTCACCGTGTCCCTTGAAGCTGTCCTTCACCAGCTGCGGGCCGGGTTTCAGACTGGCCCTTCTCGAAGTCGCCCTTGTCGCTGCGTGCCAGCTGCCATGGACTGCCCGAGCCAGGATTGGTCATCCCTGCCCCGCTTCCACAAGGTGTCCACCCTGCCTGCGCTTCCAGCTGCCAGCTCTGGGTCTCCACATGGTCCCTGCCCACTTCTCAGCAGCTCCCGCCCCCACCTGGCATTCTGTGACCCCAGCAGGAGGGGCACCACATGCCTCCGGCTGCCCTGGTGCCCGTCTCATGAAGCCTCGCCCTCGCGCCCAGGGCAGCGGCCTCACCGCATCAGGCGGAGCAGGAGCCGCTTCCCAGGAGGCTCCCGGGCCTGCAGAGAGAAATCGATGGTTTTGCTCACCCCGGGTCGGTGACCCGGATTGATATTACTTCTTCTGCCCTCGCGACGCTCTTCTCCCACCGCGGAGAGATATTTTAGATTTGCCGGTGTTGATGCACTTAGGGTAGAGTTGGGATGCATTCATTATGTGGATGAATAACGGTTTACGTGTTCATGATACATTTTTTCTTAGAATATTTGATCAATACAGAGAATACTTCTAAGAACACTCTCCATTAAATTTAAATTTCTCCTATATTATATAGGTGCTTCCTATTTTTTAAAATCACTGTTTTTATTTTATTTATTTACTTTGCATTTTTGAGGGGTACACCTGGCAATGCTCAGGGGTTATTACTGCCTCTGCACTCAGGAATTACTCCTGGCAGTGCTTGGGGGACCATATGGGATGCCGGGATCTAACTCAAGTTGGCCACATGCAAGACAAACACCCTCCCCGCTGTACTATAGCTCTGGCCTCAGTTTAGTTTCCTCTTCTTTTTTTTAAATCGCATTGGTAGGTCTATCGTGTCTATTTTTTATTTGCAAAAGTTCTCAGTGATTCGATAATCAGAAGCATTTAACAAACAACATAAAGCTTGACTTTTATTATATCAATTATCTCTACTTTTGGAAGATAATTTATGAATGCTGATATATTGCAATTAGTTACTACTGGATGATTTTTATTTACAAATTTTTGTTTTTCTTAATTTCATTCCTAATTTTCTTGCCTTATGTTAAATTAATTTGTCCCTATTCATTCTTCTTTTTCTCTTTAGCTGGTTTGAAAGTGATAAAACAATTTTTTTACTCTTGAGATTTACTCTTTGTGTTTCCTTTTTTTTAGATAAAAGATTTATTGAGGTTTAATTCACTCCTTTAAAGTGTACAATTCAACGGTTGATTATACATTCATGGCGCTATGCTTCCTTCACCCCAATCAGTCTTAGAGCAATTCATCGCCTCCAAAGCAAACCCTTTCCCATTAGTAATCTCTCCTCATCTCCCCAAGTTCCACTCCCTCTAGTTCCAGGAAACCCCAATCTGCTTTCTGTCTCTCTGGATTTGCCTGTCCTGGAGATTTCTTCTAAGTAAAACAAGAAGGTATGTGGTGTTGGGTGGATAGTGCCTTCCACTTAGCACGTAGTTTGTAAGGTTCAGCGACGCAGAGTTGCCAGAACTCCCTTCCTCGCTGTTGACAAAGAATATGCCATCTCGTGACTGCCTCTGTTTATCCATCCATTGATCAGATGGGCAGCATTTGGGCTGTCTGCACGTTAGACACTGAGCAATGCAGCGATAAACATTCAAGGACAAGTTATTTTGTGGATATGCGCTTCCATTTTTCTTGGTCATTTCCAGGGTGGAATTTCTAGATCATCAGGCAACTCTATTTAGCCTTCCGAGGAACTTCTGAGCTGTTTTTCAAGCAACTGCACTGTTTTACATTCCCGCCAGCAGTAGGGGAGGACTCCAGTTTCTCCACATTCTCGCCTTTTATTTGTTACCTGACTTTTAGTTATAGCCATTCTAGTGGGTATCAAAGTGTATCTAATTATGATTTTGATTTGTTCTTCCAGATGGCTAATGTGGACCATCTTTTTAAACGCCTTTCCCCATTTTCATGTCTCCTTTCGACAAATGTCTGTTCAGATCCTTAGTCCATGTTAAGTTGGTTTGTCTTTTAACTACTGAGTTGTGGGAGGTGCTTGTATATTCTAGATACAAATTCTTTGTCCAGGACGAAATTTCTATATCCATGAATTTGCTTTTTTATTTTCTTGATGGTGTCTTTGCAGCACAAATATTTTTGCATTGGCTGATTTTCAGTTTATCTTTTTTTCCTTTATGGCTTGTAGCTTTTATGTGTGTTATCTAAGACAAGACTTCCTAATCCAAGATGATAAAAATTTAAACAGATATTTTCTTTTATTTTTCAAGATGCGGACTTAATTGTTCTAATTTTTTTTCTGAATAAAGTCTAGGATACTTCAGACTATTATGTCTCTTAATTACTTTTTAATTTAATTTACTTGTGATCTTCCAAATGAATTCAAGTTCATGCCTTCACCAATTAGTGGATTCCTTCTCCAACCAAACTACAGTACATTCTATTAATATATCTGTTTAAAAGTTATATCTGCTGATTTAACCATAATTTCAAATTGCCATTTCTCTATACACTGGTCTTATTTCGTTTTACCTACTTAAATTAACAACTTTCTTTTATTCATGAATATGGCTTCTTTAACTCTTTGGGAATTTAAGAATACCTTCTTCAAAGTAATTTTCACATTGTCATTTAGGTCTCATCGAGGCTGACTCAGTTCCCAATTTCCAGTATTGTTAGCATCAGATTTTCTCTTAGATTTTGAGCTTTGCTTTATCTTCTGCAGGTTCACTTTGCGTAGGATTGCCTTTTCCCTCTATTTCTGAACTCAGCTTCTCCCCAGAACCAAGCCATATTGCTTGTTATAATTCCACTACAGCGGTGATATTCTGTGTATTTCCAAACCGTCAGGAGGTAAATGGCCACACGGCCCTATTCTCCCTGTGTTTGCTTCTACGTGTGTCCCCAGGACTCTTATATGTAGTGATGAAAAGCAGAGAGACATACTATATTAAATTTCCTTTTCTAACTGACAAGAGGACTGAGACTCAAAGACCCCAAGAAGTTAATTGGAGGCCACACAGCTGATAAGCTGGAAGAGAAGGATTTAAACTAGGTTCTCTGGGGCCAGAGCAATAGTTCAGCTGGTAAGGCATTTGCCTTGCATGCATGCGGCTGATCCAGGTTCAATCCCTGGCATCCCAAGTGGTCCCCCTGAGCACCTCTAGGAGTAATAATTCCTGAATCCAGAGCCAGGAGTACCCATCACTGGGTATGATCCAAAGAGCAAAAATTAAAAAATAACAAAAAGAAACTGGATTCTCTGATTCCAAAGCCCAGGCTCTTTGTATGTGCTGGAACCTGCTCTGGAAGAACGGTCCCAGAGACAAAATTTAAAGTCACCAGCATCAGGAGAGGGCTGCCTCCAGCATGGTTCGAAACCAAGCCCCCTGTTTAAATGAATCAAGCGCAATCGGGCTCCTGCTCCCCAGAGAGCCTCACCTGGTCAGGGCCGCCCTAGAGTCCCAGCAGTGCATCCGCCTCAGCTCTGCCACTTCCCGCGTTGTCTGGACAAATGGGCCTCATCATAGAGCCTGAGTGCGCCATTGTGAAGCTGGGTCAGCAATGCACTTCCTTAGGGGCTCTAGCAATAACTCCAGGCTCCCTCCCAGAGCAGATTCTCAGTCGTGGCACTTCCTGAGTCCGTTTCAGTGAATGTCATAAATCTCACACATGGGGTGACTGCGCTGAGCTTTGCTCGGAGCAGGCTCTTCTTCCTCCCATCTCTGCAACTCTGAGGAAAGTACCTGAGGAAAACACCACAGACTGTCCACAAGGCTTTCATGTATTTCTCGCTATGTGACACATCTCCCTACAGTCCCAAGCCACAGGGGCAGGTTGGAGAGGGCAGATGAGGATAGGACATGTCCCCCCAAAGTCCCTCTTTCTAGTCCTATTGAGAGAGCATTTTCCCTTGATGATCTGGAGTGCAGCTGAGCCCCTAGGGAGGCAATAATTCTAGGTGACAGCTCCATAGGCTGGTACAGCCTCTGAAACGGTCTCTGGAGAAAGCAATTGTTTCCGAGGAAATAAGAGTAAATCAGAGACTTGTGATTTTTTTTCTTGAATAATGCATTTGAATTCCAATTTTAGACAGACATGAACACTGAACACTCCTTAAAATAAGATGTATGCCTTGGGGTAGGCAAATATTTCTCAGATATGACACAAAAAACACAGTCCATAAAAGAAAAAAGTTATTAAATTGGACTTCATCATGAATAAAACCTTCTGCTAATATTGTTAAGAAAATGAAAATACAAGCTAAAAGTTGGGAGGAAATGTTTTGCAATACAAGGGATGAAGGACAGGTATCCATGATCCATAAACATTTCCGTTCTGTTTTTATTAAATCACCACAAGATGCATAGTTACGAAGTTGTTCATGATTGGGTTTCAGTCATACAATGTTCCAACGCTTGTACTTTCACCGCTGTAGTTTGCTCTATGGTAGGCTCTCTCTCTCTCTCTTTCTCCCTCTCTCTCTCCCTCTCTCTATCTCCCTCTCTCTCTGCCTCTCTCCCTTTCTCTCTCCCTCTCTCATTGTCTCTCTCTATCTCTCTTTCCCTCTCTCTCTCTCTCTCTCTCTCCCTTTTTGGGCATTATGGTTTTCAATACAGTTACAGAAAGATTATCATGTGTGTCCCTTTACCTAATTTCAGCACTCAGTTCTGTCCTTAGCGATCATTTCCTGGTATCGTTGTCATAGTGGTCCCTTCTCTTTCCTAACTGCCTTCTATCCCCAACTTGTGGCAAACGACCAGCTGTGGGCCAGTGCTCCTGGCCCTCATTTCTGCATCCTTGGGTAATAGTCTCTTCCTCTGTTTTTTTTCACATCTCAGAAACGAGTGCAAGTGTCCCTCCTGACTTATTTCACTCAGTATGATAAAAGCATTTCTTATTCAACCATAAACCATACTCAGTACAATTATTAAAATACACAAAAGATGTTAACAGACAGCTCACCAAAGATGGCACACAAATATCTAACGAGCACATGCAAAGGAGCTCAGCATTGCTTACCACCGAGGAAACATATCACATTAAAAATACAATGAAATACCTCCCGACACCTATTGAAATGGCTAAAATGCACAATGGTCACTGTGATATATGTTAGGAAGAAAGTAGAATTCTCCCTGCTGCTGGGACTAGGCAATTGGCCACTCTTTGGAAATAGTTTGACAATTCTCTTAAAAAAGTCAAACATACTGGAGCCTAAAGAGAGAGTACAAAGGTTAAGGCACTTGGCCTTGCATGTGGCCAACCCTGGTTCCATATGCCACACTTCACATGGTCCCTCCCTAGAATCACTGCATGAAGCTCTTGAGCCCCTGAGCACCACCGAGACTCATCCCTGGCTCTGCATGACCCAAACACCTCTGGAGAGACCCAGAGACCCTCTGGAGAGACCCAAACATGGGCTCGCCTGTGTCCTGAGAATCACCAAGAACAGTGCCCAGGTTCCCTGAACACTGCTTAGGAGAATCCATCCCCAAAAACATGTGTCAGAGGTACTGCTCCCCTGACCCATGTATTTACCTTGGGGAAGAGAAAGCCTGTGTTTATGACGAGACTTGAATACTCACAGTAGTTTTATGTGTAAGGGTCCAAAACTAGATATGACCCAACTGTCCATTGTCAGGATTCCAGCTCAGCAGTGAAATAGAATCACAATTTTCCCATTCATCATCTATTTGCTAGAGCGGGCACCAGTAACGTCTCCATATGTCCTGTTTCATGCTAGTAGAACCAAGGGCATTGGCTTGTTACAGGAACATAAAGAGCCTCAAACCATTATATTAGGTCATTCCCATGACCTAATATAATTGTTACTGGTATTTGGCATATCAAATACAACATGAGCAGCTTGCCAGGCTTGCCATGCGGGAGGCATACTCTTGTAGTCACCTCCAAATAAAGCATTTATTGATGAACCGCTCGGCCTCAAGCGGCGCGCGCAAGCCATGCTGTGATGGGCTGGTCTACTGGGTAGAGTTCTGACGAGAGGGAAGTCCGAATGTGGAAAATGGCAGCCCCCATGGAGTGGGGGTGTCGTCTGGCTTGTTGTGAGGCTCTGCTGGGGTGGGCCAGGGCTAGAAGCCGCCATGCCTCCCGGGTGCCTCATGAATGGCTGGGCACAGGGAGAGCAAGGAGCAGCTCTGCCCCATGTCTGAGAGTCTCTGGATAGCATACCTGGGCCGGATTGAGAAAAAAAAAACTGCTACAGGGTGGGTGTCGATCATCTGGGCTGTGATGGGCTGGTCTGCTGGGTGGAGTTCTGGGCCAGATTGAGAAAAAAAATGCTGCAGGGTGAGTGTCGATGATCCGGGCTGTGATGGGCTGGTCTGCTGGGTGGAGTTCTGATGAGAGGGAAGTCCGAATGTGGAAAATGGCGGCCCCCATGGAGTGGGGGTGTCGTCTGGCTTGTTGTGAGGCTCTGCTGGGGTGGTGGGCCAGGGCTAGAAGCCGCCATGCCTCCCAGGTGCCTCATGAACGACTGGGCACAGGGAGAGCAAGGAGTAGCTCTGCCCCATGTCTGAGAGTCTCTGGATCAGCATACCTGGGCCGGATTAAGAAAAAAACTGCTACAGGGTGGGTGTTGATGATGTGGGCTGTGATGGGCTGGTCTTCTGGGTGGAGTTCTGGGCTGGATTGAGAAAAAACTGTTGCAGGGTGGGTGTCGATGATACGGGCTGTGATGGGATGGCCTTCTGAGTGGAGTTCTGACGAGAGGGAAGTCCAAATGTGGAAAATGGCGGCCCCCATGGAGTGGGGGGTAGTCTGGCTTGTTGTGAGGCTCTGCTGGGGTGGTGGGCCAGGGCTAGAAGCCACCATGCCTCCCGGTGCCTCATGAACAGCTGGGCACAGGGAGAGCAAGGAGCAGCTCTGCCCATGTCTGAGAGTCTGAAATTGAATCTAATATTGATATATACCACATGAAGGAATCTCAACATAATTGTTGAATGAAGAAAAGAAAAAGGGAACACTGTGTAGCTTCATATATAGACTAAGCTGCAAGGCCATGTGAACAAGCGTGTAGTGATGGAGCAGACCTGGACTGCCTGGGTTTGGGTGGATAGGAGAAAGGGATCCTTCTGAAAGAGTAAAGTAAGACTTGGGCTACTGCAGAGATGCTTTCTGAGGGTCTCCAATGGTAAGACATCAAGTTTTTAAATAGGTGCGATGAATTCTATGCCAATTGCTTCTCCGTAAATCCACTGTGAAGAGGAGAAAAGGAAGGTCTATGATCATGATTCTCCCTCACTACTGACTAGGCCATCCAAGGTTCTAGCAGAAGTTCCACATTATGGAAATAGTCTGTCAAACTTGGAAATTCTTACTGGAGACTCAAGAAAAAATAGGGTATTTTGGAAGTTTTTTAAATAAGTCTAACATTAAAAATTCAATGCATTTATTCTTTGAGGAAGTTTATGTTAATCTCTTCTCCCCGTTTTTTGGATGGGATTTTATGTCTTTTTTCTTGTATAGTTCTACCAGTGCCTTGTATGTCTTAGATATTAACACCTTATTAGATGAATATTGGGTAAGTAGTTTCTCCCATTCTGTGGACTCTCTTTGTATTCTTGTTATTTCCTTTGAAGTAGAAAAACTTCTTAGTTTAATGTAGTACCATTTGTTTATCTTTGCTTCCATGTGCTTGGTCAGCAGTGTTTCACCCTTGAAGATGCCTTTAGCTTTGATGTCATGGTGAGCTATGACTATATTTTCCTCTATATACCTTATAGTTTTGGGCCTGATCTCAAGATCTTTAGATAATTTTGATTTTACTTTTGTGCATAGCATTAGAAAGAGATCTGACTTAAGGGTTTTTTTTTGCACGTAGCTGACAAGTTTTCCTAGAACCACTTGTTAAAGAAGCTTTCCTTGTTCCACTTTTGTTTCTGCTCCTTAATTGAAGATCAACTGATCATATACCTGAGGTCTGTCTCAGTATATTCAACTCTATCCCATCGATCTGAGGTCCTGTCTTTATTCTAGTACCACACTGTTTTAATTTCTACTGCTTTATAGTACAGAAAATTACTCAGGAATTACTCCTGGGAGTGCTCAGGGAACCATATGGGATTCCCGGGACAGAACCTGCTATACTATCATCACAGCCCCTGACTACTTTGCTTTTATATGTTCTTGCTTTTTATCTGACTTATATCTGTTTCTTGATGTGTCAAGCCCCAAAGAACATGAGTCTCGTCTTCTCCATCTCAGACCCCTGTGCACACAGGAGCAGAGCAGACACCTGAACAGCTGATGTAATTAGGTAGAGACCAGCAGGGCCAGAGCTGTGTGGCCTTGGAGGCCATACGAGTTTCCTATCACGAATATGGTTCCTTGACATTTTTATCAGCGTGACTTTGAAGGAAGCCTCTTCTCTGATAAATGTTTGAAATTGCCTAAGCCTCAAAGACACATAAATACTAAAGAAGAATCAATTTATTCTTCTTCCCAGGTGAACTCTAACTTGCTCCTGCACCTATTACATCTCTCTCTCTCTCTCTCTCTCTCTCTCTCTCTCTCCCCCTCTCTCACTCTCCCTCCTATCGAGTAACCAGAAAGTGATGTCAATTACATTCTTGATGTAATTTGTCTGAGAATTTTGCATCCCAAATTTCTGGCTGGCTTATTCTCACATGAGTACTTTAGGACAAAGTCCAGGGAAATTCACTTCAGAAAACAAGACTGACACCCGAGGAGAGTAGAAGCGAAGCCCAGCAGGATTGGCCCATGCTTGGAAGCTGCCTTGAGTGCTGGGGAGAGGGAGCTGGGATGGAGAAGGGACCACCGTGGCAGGGATGGTTGGAAGGGGTTGCTCTGGATGGGAGATGAGTGCTGAAGGCGGGTGAAGGACCACACATGATGGCCTCTCGGTATCTGCAGAGCAAACACTAAAGGTGCCTGCCACAGAGGCAGGCTGGGTGGGGAGGGGCTGGCGGGAGGGATACTGGGAACACTGGTGGTGGGAATTACACACTGGTGGAGGCACTGGTGTCAGAGCATTGTGAGACTGAAACCTGATCTTGAAAGCTTTGTGACTGTGTAGCTCATGGTGGTTCAATAAAAGAAAAGAAAAAAAGAAAATAAGAATGCTGCTGTTCTCCTGCCTAGGGATTGGCTAGAGAGTTGGACTCGTCGGAGTCCCTCCTTTAGCTCTGGGTTGGGTGTCTAGAGCAGAAGCTCAGTCCATCGTCCTTCCAACAGGAACCGGAAGAAGGGGCCAGGCAGGACAGAGCTACTGGAGGCATGCTTGGGCCCTCTGAGCACAGCGCCCCTAGAGGTAGACAGAAGATGTTGCTCCTCTCCCCCCAGCTATGCCCCCTTTAATTCTGGTCTGTTGTAACCCACAGCACCGGGAATGAAGGGGATTGTGCCTGAGGCTCTTGTTCTTACTGGTTCGTAGCCCAGCTCTGAGTTCATCAGTCTGGGAGATGGAGGTGAGAGTGTAAGGAGGGGAGTTCCATTTCCACACCAGAAGGTGATCCTAAAGCAGGGTTAAGAAAGAAATCTGTGGTCACGGTGGCCTGAGCCTGTATTCTGAGGTCCTGGAAGTGCTCCTGAGAGAGTGTCCAGGAAAGTAGCTGACACAGGTCTGAGATTTCAGGTTCCAGTGGGATCTGGTCTAGCACCCACAGGATGCAGGACCCAGAGACAGGGAAGAGGACGTTCTTCTGGTAATGTCTGGAGCGAGCATCTGCCCAGCACTCTGAGCGGCCTGTTCTGAGCTGGGAGCACCCAGGTACAGAGAGCTGGGATTTCACAGCAAAACAATTCCTTCACTTCCCCTCCTTTCCCCTCCAGCCTCTGCTGGAGAAAGAAGCATGATGGACAGGGCAGGCAGGACTTGGGAACCAGGGCTGCATCAGCGAGCAAATCAGATGGGAACGACAAGAGCTCTGCAGCCACAGAAGACGATGCAGCTTGAGATTTACATGGAGTTGGGGCAAATTTGTTAAATTAAAGGGCACAGAGGTGGTCCAGTAGTTAGGGTGAATGCCTAGACTGTTTCTGACCAGGATTCCGTCCCTGGGGCTACATGGCCTCCTGGTCCATTACTAGACGTGGCATCACCGGGCACAATCCCAGCAGTCCCCGCTCTGCAGGACCATGACACGGCACCCTTAGGTCCTAGCACTGAGCTATCAGCCTGGCTGGCCAGAGGAGACCTGCACCCCACCCCACCTTGGGAGGCTAAAAATGAAGTTGTAAAATTAATAGTTAGACGTAAGTTAACTGCAGGCAGAATCATGATCTGAAAGAGAGGGTTTGGGGTGTTGTACAGACGCTGCAAGAGGGGTCCACAGAGCTGAGATTGAAAGTCACTCACTCTAGACTTTTAACTCTCTAGGCTAGAGAGATAGTACAGTGCTTGAGTTGCCTGGCATGAGTTCGGTCTGGGGTTCAATCCCTGCACTCCAAATGGTCCCCCAAGATCTAGCAGGAATGATTCTTGAGCACAGAGCCAGAAGTAAGCCCTGAGCATAGCAGGGTGTGGCCCCCAAATCAAACCAAAGCAATAGCAAAAATATTATTACCCTAAAATGGGACTTCTTAAACTTTTTCCACTTGGGAACTCTTTCACCTGAAAATTTTTTTTTTTTTTTGCTTTTTTTGGGTCACACCCAGCAATGCTCAGGGGTTTCTCCTGGCTATGCACTCAGGAATTACTCCTGGCGGTGCTCGGGGGACCATATGGGATGCCGGGATCGAACCCCGGGCCAGCACGGGCCGGCTGCGTGCAAGGCAAACGCCCTACCCGCTGGGCTATCGCTCCAGCCCCACACCTGACAAATTTTTATATAACCCTGGAGTCTAGGTATGTAAAATAGTTCTACAATTTTGTTAGGATTGACCGACAATACGTCACCTGAAAATTTATTTTTAATACATTTCAAGATTTGTCGCAACTCCCTCATATCTATTGCAAAACCTCATTGGGGGCCATGGCCCACAGTTTTAAAAGCGGGGTTCTAAAATATCAAGCTGAGGCTTCTTTTGCTCTAAGAAGGAAAAAGGGGGACAAATACTAGATGTGGAGGATGAATTCAGAAGTCTAAGAGGCGAAAAGCACAGTTTGGGGGGATGAGTGAATAGACAAAATCAAAATGTAAAGAGGAGAAAAATCTCTGAGTTGAAAAAAGAAAAATGTTTATTCAAAACTACACATTTCATCATAGCAGCATTATTCACAATAGCCAGAATCTGGAAGCAACCAGAGTGCCCGAAAATCGATGACTGGATAAAGAAGCTTTGGTACATCTACACAATGGAATATTATGCAGCTATTAGGAAAAATGAAGTTATAAAATTTGCCTATAAATGGATGGACATGGAGAAGATTATGTTGAGCGAAATTAGCCAGAAGGAGAGAGACAGACACAGAATGACTGCATTTATCTGCATAACATAAATATATATGTACATATTAAGATACCAATATCCAAGGTCAAGTGAAACATATATCAGGAGGTCTTGTCAAAGGTGGAAATTATCACAAACGTGTGGGAGTCAGAGGTTAGGTAAGACAGAAAATGGAACAGTGTGCTAACAATTGTCGAGGGTACTAATCCCAACCTAGAATTGAGCATTAAATAGAGGCAAAAAGATACACACGACAACCCTTTAATGTATTATCTGTAATCCATAGTCTGGGGGGAAGGAAAAGAGAAAGAGAGAGAAACGGAAAGAAATAAAGAACCTGCCATGGAGCTGGGCTGGGGGAGGGGGAGGGAACTGGGGACGTTGGTGTTGGGAGATGGGCACCGGTGGCGGGATGGGTGCTGGAACACTGTATGACCAAAACCCAAATATGAACTTTTTAATTGTATATCTTTGTAATTGTAAAAATAAAAACAAACTACACATTTCAGACCAGAGCAATTAAAAAACAAGAAGGGATAAACACCCAATAGGATCCCCGAACTCTGAGGACAGAGAGTAGCTTACAGGCATCCAAACACGGCCAATGAATGTGTTTGAAAAGGCAAGAGAAGCCAGAGTTCTCGGCAGCAACTTTGGAAGCCAGAAGAGAGTGGGGATGTACGTATTCAGTCTTTCAAAGCTGGGGAGCCAAAGGCCCTGCACCACCCAATAAAATATTCATATGGGAAGATAAAGATTTTTTTTTTTCGGCTCAAGAACACTGGAATGTATAGCACTCCAGAGTGCTTCTAAGTACATCAGGGAGGTCTCTAATTTTAAGAAAAGAAGAAAAAAATAGATCAAAATGCCAAGGTAGGATGAAATATTCAGATATTCAGTCCTCTAACAAAAAAAGGAGGAACATCCCTTTTGTTTTCAGGAGGGAGAGAGGGACATCGGAAGTAGCCGTCCCGCAGCTGCTGTGGGGCCTAGAGTACTGTGGACGTGTCCTATGGGTCCTGAGAGCATAGGTCCGTGCTGGCCAGTCCCCACCGTGGTGGCAACGGCATTGGAGTGCAGAAGCGAAGGCAGCAAGAGCCAACTTCCCCTCTGAGGGCCTTCCCAGAGGACAGAAGGTGGGTGTGTCCCATTAATTCAGAACACAAACCCCGGTGTCTGTCTGGGCAGGAGGGAGGGAGAGAGGAGAGAGAACGACCATTCCCGAAATCCCGTTCTTCCTCTTGTTCCAGGCACATACATTCCTCCCTCTCTGGAAACTAGAGATGTTTGGGAGAGCTCCAGGTAGTGCCATGACATTCAGTTCTCCACCATAATTTTTTCCTGACAGTGTGCGTGCACACACACACACACACACACACACACGCACACACACGCACACGCACGCACACACATGCACGCACGCCGCACGCACACAGGACCTATCCTGAGAGACAGCTCCAGAGGCTGAGCAGATACTCTGCATATGGGAGACACAGGTTGCACCCCACACCACATGGTTCCCTTGAGCATGGCCGGGAGTGAGCCCCAAAGACTGAGCTATGTGTATCTGCCAACACCTCCAGGCTTGGTCCAACCTCCCCTTCACCCCAGGAAGAAGATTTGAGATAAATTCAAGCAGAGAACTGGGGACTCAACTCTCGAAGATTCCAGCAAAACCTAGGAGGGGAGTGAGAGGAGGCAGGGAGGCCAAGGAAATGCTTCTGAACCATTTCCTTCTGGCACGGGGCTGAGAGAATTTAATGGAAAACTCCCTCAAACGTCATCATGAGTAATTGGGGTCTGCGGGGCTCTGGAAAGACGAACATGGAACTGACTGAATTCTTCAGACACTCGCCCACTATAAGATAGAAATGTCTAGAAAAGCTTCCAAACCACCCAGGCTCAAAATAGTAACCACAAATAAAAACTACCATTGCCTCCAAAGAGGAAAGGAAAACGGGGCAACAGTATATGGTCACACAGAAAGCACAAAGTAAGAGAAAAAATAAGGCTAAATAAACATGCCTTTGATTTTGGTGACAGCCTCGCTCTGCGAGTCCTCATTAAAGGTGAGGAGGAGGAAGTCCCGGAGCGGCCATCGAGGGGCACCCTGTGGTGGTACCTGTGCACCGTTTACTTGTGACTGTGTCCCGTTTACCGCACACGCACTGACTTCAACCACGTTCAAGGTGTCCAGGTGAAGAAACGATGCCTGATCATGTCAATTCTGCTCGGTCTCGCTCCTTCCAGCTTTGGGTTCTGGGTCTGCGGCCTGTCCTGCCTGTGTGGTCAACCCCAAAAGTGGCCAGTGAGCTGAGGAACTCCAGTGCTTGGTGCTGCAGCCACGACTGAGCCCAGTGTGTTTGATGAGAGGGTGACGTCAGGCTGCCAGGCAACTTCACCTCAACCCAGGCCCCTCCTCCAGGATCCCAACCCCACCTCAGGTCTCCCTTTCCCTACTCCTCCTCACCCAAGAGTCACTGTCACCAGGCACCCAGACTTCATGACTCAAAGTCACGGCCTGCCGGGGGTCTCAGGCTGGGAGCAAGGTCAGACTGTTTTCGACAGAGGATTCTCTCGGGGCTGCTCTGTCTTCTCTGGGTATTCACTTACCTTCTCCTCCTGCTTTATGCTCTAATTCCTCTTCCAGTCAAAACTGGTGAGGGCCTTCATCACCTAAAGACACCCTCTCTAAAGTCAGCCATGTTCTGGGGATGCCGGCAGTTAAAAGTTCAAGTTAGGAACTTTGGAGGACAATCTCTCGCCTCTCCCTCCCCTTCTCTGCGGCTCTCTCTCTCCCTCCATCCTTTTTCTTTATCCCTTCTCCCCAATTCCCTCTCTCTGTCCCTTCTCCCTCCATCTTTGTCTTTTTCTCTCTCTCCCTCTTTCTCTCCTTCCTCTCTCTCCCTCTTTCTTCTCTCCTTCCTCTCCCTCCCTCTTTCTTTCTCTCCACTCTCTTCTCCCTTTCCCACTCCTCCCCTCACGGTCTCACGCACAGACACGAGTTTATTGGGAGTGGAAAACCAACTCTGGGTTGGACGGCATCTGCCTCCTGGAAACCTGTGACGCCAGGTTTGTTCAGGAAGAAAACCTCGGCCACATTCTCCTTAGACATGAGAAGGGACAGGATAGGAAGTGGACAAGGGCTGGGCTCTGAGGGTTCCTTGAACACAGAGGCCTTGTAAGGGGCCTGTGGGCTCACGGAGGGTTTGGAGTCTGGGTCCACTTCCTGTTGTGGGAGTAAAAAGCAAAGGAGAGAGGGGAGGATGGGGAACCATGGTCGAGGGGTCTCCAAAATGGGGAGCCCACTCTCAAGATTCCAGTTTTCCAAGGTCCAAAAGAAGTAAAGATTTTAATGTGTATTTCCATTTTAGTACTCAATGAAGAACATAGCTTAAGCATACCCTGAAATATTCAGATGACCACCCAGAGCCTGCCAGGCCATTATGACGCCTCTGTTTGTGTTCATTTATGCCGTTGGGAGGGTGCCAAAGAACACTATTTTAAGTGCTCAGAGCCAAAGAGAAAAGAACGTCCTTTGCATACTGTGCATGAATACAATGTGGATGCAAAGTGAAGGGCAAATAATATTACCACACATGGTTTAAAGGGGAACTGAAGAGTTTTAGATGCTGGTGTAGAGGAAAGAGGATTGAGCATCCCTCTGCACAATTAAAAGCCTGACAACAGGCGTCACTGATCTTAAGCTATCGTTCATTACAGTAAATCAACAATAATTGATTTATAAATAATTGGTTTTCAGCTGAAATTTTGACTTGGTTAACCATCTTTGTTGAATTGGTTTAAATTTATTTCCTTTGCTTTTTATTTGGAGGTTCCCATAAGTAGAGAAATTTGGATCTAATTGTATATTTTGTTCATTTAAAACATATGTGTATGTGTGTGTGTGTGTGTTTGTGTGATTTCTGTTTCAGATGGAGTCGATTGGACCAGCCTAACTCTCTGACTAAGATAAACCATAAGAGCTGGATGATAATCCAAAAATAGTTCTATGGTGGCATCAGAGAATAGTCAAAATTTCTAAGTCTTAAGAGGCTAAAACTGGACAAAAGAAATTGCTCTGGGTTGAGCCCTGCCTCAACACAGCTATTCCCCTTGAGTCACTTATCAGTGCTAGGCATAGAGCAGAGACAAATGTAAGCAAACAAACAAAAGCCCAAACCCAAACAACACTTACAGCTCACTGCCTGGTCAGACAACTCAGGCTCAAGAGAAATCAGGATCCAGAGGAAAAATTGAGACCCAAGTTCTTAGAGACAAAAGCAGCCACTGGGAGATAGAGCTGAAAGTCAACTTGACTTGCCCCCTGAGACTCCAGTGATCCCAAGCTAAGTACTAGATCTTGGGGAGGAACAAGGCACAGAGCCAGGAAAGAAAATTTCAGGACAGAATCTGTGGAACACTGAGAAGACAAAGGCTGGAGCTTGGGGGCCACGTGTTAGGTGTGAGCAAACACTCAGGGTTCAGCTGAGGCCCCGGAAAGGCTCTTTTAGGCCTAAACGCAGAGCAGGGAAGAATCCGACATTGGCCCGTTGCTGCCTGCTTGCAAGATTACTTGCTGCTTTTCTAGTCTCCATCTGATGGGGCAAGAAATGGCAGTAGGACGTTTCTAACTCACAGCCTGTAGCTGCGGCGTGGGATGTTGGAAGGAGGGAGGGGGCTCATCGGGCCTTACCCCTGCAGCTCCACGCTATCACAAACCCTCTGGAATTAAACCCTGACTTAGGGGAGCCAAGGCAGAGAGCGTGGTGCTCTTGGAGGCGTCCAGTACCTTGCACGGGCAGGTATCCAAGGGCAAATCTTTGGGTAGGAGTGTGGTGAGAGCTTCCTTAGGAAGACGAGCCATAGATTGCAGGCAGGGACATGTAGGAGAGTATTCCATGGTGAGCAGAGGCTGGCTGGCTTTTCACCATCTGCTGCAGGATCTCCAAAATGGCACTGAGTGACCAGAGGGTCAGAAACCAAGATTGAGCCGTAACAGGCACCAGTTTTGCATCCTGTGGCCATGCGCATCTATAGCCAAAACTCTCCTGTCTGCTGACACGACTGTACATCCGCAACCGTTGACATTATTAGATCAAATACACAATTCCTTGAACTCAGTGGGCACATATTAATTTTTTTTCTCATGAAAAATTCAAAACCAAGTTAAAAAAGAATAATCTGACAGTTTGGGGGTTGGGTGGGGGTGAAAAATCATCGAATACTTTTAAACACCTTTTTAAAAAAAATGGTGTTCAGAATACAATGAGAAAGCCGGGTATGCCAGAAAGCAAGACCGGATTATTGAAACTAGAGGAAAATAGAGCCCTTATTAATAGATCCGCTGGTGACCCAGAGAAGGACTGATCAGAGTTGAATTGTAAAATAACTATAATTAGCACGCCAAATAAGTTTATAACAAAACTCTAGAGGAAAATAGAGGCCCTTATTAATAGACCTGCTGGTGGCCCAGAGAAGGACTGATCAGAGTTGAATTGTAAAATAACTATAATTGCATGCCAAATAAGTTTATAACAGAGCATTTTATCAGAGAATCACCACTTAAAAATGCAATCAAATGAGAATCCTGTAGTACCAACCTCTCAGAGTTTACTTAGTCTAGAATCCCAAGTTCTGACTGGGAGCACCAGCCTCTCGGAGCTTAGTCTGGAATCCTAATCCTGATTGGGTTCATTCGTGTTCCCCAGCATATTAATATGCTGTCACTCCCCTAAGTAGAGCAACTTAATCATGTCTCAGCTACCACCACACTCCACACTGCAGAGCCAAGTTCCTCTATTGTGAAACTCATCTTTTCATTCCACCTCATAAAATCAATCACTGGCTCCTCTAATGCCTTTGGAATATACTCCAAGCTCCTTCTGGGTGCTAATAAACCAGGCATGACCCAACTCTCACTTTTCTCCGATGTGTCTGTCTTGCCTCTTCACTATCCAAACCTCAGCAAACTGACCCTTCAGCGCCTGTCACTTTGATTATACAGATAGACTGTGCTTCCTACAGCTCCTGAATTTTGCACACAAAATCCCTCCCTGAACCCTTTCCTCCTTCTTCTCTCCGCAAGCCCCTCCCTTCCCCTCCCCTTTCCACCTTTGCCCTCCCGGAGGCTCTTGCTGACCTTCTCCTACCTACCTAATATGCCCTCTACGGAAGCTCTTATCATACCAAATGGTAATTAGGTACCTGCACACATACCCCTCCCCTCCCCCCCCCCGCCCCCCGTTGGCAGCCCCCTGGCAGTTTGGACAGCACCTGACAGACCATAGGGACGTTCCGAAGACAGATGGCTGGGAGATGTCATTGCAATCAGACCCTATGACAAGGAGTTCAGTGCTCTCTAACAAAGGCTTAGCTCGCCTGCAAACCCACCTAGAACCTGAGTAATTGGACACGGGACAGTAGAAGTTTGCCCCCTCCATTCCCCAAACTCCTGGGCTGAGGCCAATCTCCGAGGAAGGCTCCTAATTACTTCCATGCCCACAGGGTCTCCAGCCCTGCCAGGCTTCATACCCACCCAAGGACATCAAAAATGCATCTGTTCTATTTCCTACCCCGTGAAGGTCATGGGTATAAGGAACGTGCTCCCAAGGGCCCTTATTCAAACTGTATGGGAAAGAGGGGAGATGTTCCCGGCTGCAGCTGCTTTGCAAACCATCCATAAATGTCGATAGTCTTCCCCAAAGCTAGCTTCTCTCTGAATGCCTCTGTGGGGTGATCAGCTCTGTCCCAGCCACAGGTCTGAGGAGAGGAGCACGTTTCCCAGGGAGTCATTTAGAGTGAGTAACAAATGAGGGAGCAGCAGAGAGGGGCTCCCTCTGGGCCTCTCGCCAGGGGTCCTCCCTACCCTGATCTCCAAGCCCCCTCCCTTGCAGCTCCCCCACTCCCACAGCCTACAAGTCCCCCCCCACTGCCCTGGGGGGCAGCTTCTGAAACAGTGGGAACAGGAACCGTACAATAGATGAATGCTAATCCCATATTTTATGGTCACCTTCATATCTTTCCAAAGACCTTCCAAGGGAGCGGCGCTAGGTCCACTCTGGAGGAGAGGAGCAGGAGGTTGGGAGGATGGGGGAAGGTCCTGCAGGCAGCTGCGGCTGGAATCCAAGCTCAGAGGGTGCTGAAGCAAGCGGGCCAGAGAGAGCAGCCTTTTTCTCTCCCCAGGGTATGGTGCTCTGTCCTCTCCTTCAAACGTGCCGCTTAGGATCCTCAAACCTATAAATGAAAACTTGGAAAGTTCGAACCTCGGCACAGGTCAGGGTTGAAGTCATCTTGACGCGAAGATGTCGGCTGCCAAAGCAGCATGTTTCTGCCCTTCGAAAGGTCTTTTTTGAGAGCAGCTGAGCTGCCTGGGTACGGTCGTGTTGAGCATACTCCCCCGTTGAGCATACTCCCCGTCAGAAGCACCAGAGGCCTCCTGAGACCAGTAAACCAAATGTTTTTGTGCCTGAAATCTCCTTCCAAGGCACACAGGCCCTCTGGCCCCCTGATTACACTTGATGGCACAAGATAAAGTAAACCAGAAAGCTCCGTAATGATGATACACAGCTCCCGCCACCACAGCAAGGCATGAGGAACTTGCTGTGGCCTGATTCCCGCCTGGACAGGCGGCCAGAGCCCAGGTTCATTCCAAGGTACAGAAGCTATTAACCTGTGACCCAGCTTCGGAACCAGGCAGCTGTGAAATAATGTGCCTGTGGAAAAACCGGACAAGAAGGAAAAGAGAAAGAAAACTGTCTTGTAACACATTGCTGTGAAGATGTTTACATGCAGCTCTATCAATTTTAGAGTCAGGGCACCGCTGTAAGAATGGGCTTCTCTGACTGGCCTGAGGTTGCTGAACGCGAATCAAGAGAAGATGAGTCTGGAACTGCCAACAGATGAACTCTGACCTGGAGCGGGCGGCGGTGGTACGTGCACTCATTTTCGTCAAACTCAGCTCTGTGGATTTGCCAAGGGACTCCCAACAGACTGTATACACTGTGTTGTGGTCACTTCATCAAGTTTTATGGTTATTGCTGGAAGGTTCTGGGGCAATCTATACCTACCAAAAAATAAAATCAAATCACCCAAACGGGGGCTGGGCACAGCACAGAAGGCAACGCTAGAGCTTCTGGCATCATGGACTGCAGTGCCTGAGCAGTGCCACTGTCCTGGTTGGCCAAGACTCACTGAAGGGGCTCCCAGGCTCCTGAGCACCACGTGATGGTCCCTTTCCTGGCCAAAAAAATGACTAAGAATGAGATACCTGCCCATGGGTTGCCTTGATAGGGGGAAAATGGCAGTTCCTTGAGTCAGTTCAGATTGCGCCTTCTGAAGCTGACCCCAAACAAGCAAGGAACAGTCATTCTGTGCAAAAGCAGAGAAGCTATTCTACCCCAGAGAAGCACCATGGCACACAATAGCGAGGTCGAGCACACCGGAATCAGCCTTGCAGGCAGCACCCTGCTCTCCGGGGCTTTCTTTCTCCCCACAAACCTTGATCAAAGAGGGAAAAGCACAATATCATGATCTCTGAGAGCGCAAACTTATACTCAACTTCTCAGGGAGGCACCCTGGGGCCCAGGCTCAGGCTCAGTCCAGCCTGGCAGAGAGAGATTCAGGTTGAGCCTCGGCAGGTCTGATCACTGGAGCTTGGAAATGATGACCAGAACCCACAAAGAGCTCTTCGAGTTTGTTGTATAGAATTAGGACAAGATATTTGCCCCTTTGCCAGGGGGCCAGGCACAGTCATGGTCAATACCTTCCTCTGTCCACCCAAAGCACCCGTATTTAATGGACACCCTGATGGTGGATGTCTGTATGGAATGGCTGTTGGAACAACACTCTTGGGTTACTTATAATCACTCCACTCCACCCTCCAGGTCCCATCTATCTCCTGTAGAGTTCTGTCTGTCCTGCTATACATATAGGGCTTCAGAGCCCAAGCAGTGATGGGGTTTGGAAGAAGGCAAAAGCAATTCCAGTGTGGGTTTATATCTCAGTCACTGCTGATAGATCACTTGATCACTTGAATCCCGTTATTCATCGATTTGCTTGAGCAGGCGCCCAGTAACTTTTCCATTGAACCCTATCACGTGACAATGTAGTCCAATGGCATCTGGTTGATTCAGGAATACGAAGAGCCTCAAAAAGCGTTCCTTCAGGGTCTTGACAAGGAAGTCTGACCATCTTGTAGGTGGGTGGCCACGTGATCTTTTGACATCCCATGGGATCCAGTTGGTAATGGCTCTAGTCCAGCGGTTGTCTCCAAATCGCATTACATGTCCAGCCCATCTGATTTTCGATGCCTTGGCAAACGAGACAGTGTCCCTGATTCTGGAATAGCGACGGAGGTCAGAACTCCGGAGGCGTGATATTCCAAGCATAGCTCTTTTCGATTTCTCTCTGGGAGACCCAAATAGCATTCTCATCCTGCTTTCGTAGGGCCCAGGTCTCTGAGGCGTATGTTAATGCAGGGAGAACGGTGGAGTCAAAGAGATATGCCCGGAGCCAGAGGTTCTTTGTCCTTTTAGCTATTTCTTCGATGCCTTTGAAGGCATTCCATGCCGCTCTCCTCCTCCTGCGCAGCTCAGGTTTTAGGTCATTCATCATGTTGATTTCTCGACCTAGGTACACATAACTGCTGCATTCAGAGATGTTTGTTCCATTGAGAGTGAATGGGGCCTCAGGAACTAGTTCATTCTTCATGAACATAGTTTTCTTTAGATTCAGCTGTAGACCTATCTTTCCACATTCTCGGTCAAAGTCAGCCAGCATTTGTGCCGCTTGGCTAATGTTTGGTGTTATTAGAACGATGTCATCAGCGAAGCGGAGGTGGTGTAGTTGCCGACCATCTATCTTCACTCCCATTCCTTCCCATTCTAATTGTCGCATGATGTTCTTGAGGGTGGTGCTGAAGAGTTTTGGTGAAATGGTATTACCCTGTCGAACCCCTCTTTTCACATTAATGATCACTTCTTTGTAGAATGGTGAGCTCCTGGTGGTGAATCCGTAATACAGCTCACGAAGGATCTTGATGTATTGGGTTTGAACACCCTGTTTGGCTAGGGCTTCGATGACTGCTTCAGTCTCCACAGAATCAAAGGCTTTCTGTAAATCAATGAACGTGAGACAGAGCGGCATCTTGTGCTCCCTACAAACCTCGATGAGCTTGGTTACTGTGTGGATATGGTCGATTGTGCTGAATCCTTTCTGGAAGCCTGCTTGCTCGCATGGTTGTCCTTCATCTAGTGTTCTGCCAATCCTGTTCAGGATGACTCTTGTAAACAGCTTGTAGATGACGGACAACAGGCAGATGGGGTGATAGTTGCCGTTGTCATGAATGTCTCCCTTCTTGAACAGTAGAACTGTCCTGCTGGTTTTCCATTGGGAGGGCACCTTGCATTCGGACAGGTAGCGTGTGAAGAGCCGAGCTAGTGTATTGATGAGTACCGACGGCAGATTCTTCAGGTGTTCGGGTGCTGATAGATGCCATTACGTTAAACCGCCCTGTGAAAGCGTTCAGGCCTGAGATGTAGCAGGACTAGAGAGGTGCCTAGTTTGCTATGGAGCCCTGGGTTGGATTCCCAGCATTCAAAAAGATAAAAGAAACATCATTTTGAGTACCATAAGAGCCACGCTGTTATTTTATAAGGAGGATGTTGGTTTAGAGGAATATCTTACGGGTATTATGGGTTACGTTACGGTGAGTCATGGTCACTATCTCTCTCATCGGCCTGATGGAAAATCACCACACAAACGAGGCCAGGTTCGTCCCTCACCAACTCTCGAGACACAGAAGCTCAAGCAGCGACCTGGAGAGCCAGAACAGAAACGGCGAAGTTCTAGTCTGAGCAGGCTTCACCCAGAACTACCTGCGGAGAGGAGACTTCCAATGGCTGTGCCTGTGGTGAGGGGAGCAGCCAGCTGTGTAAGGTGGGCCAAGTGAGCACAGACACCCCAAGAGGACAGGTGGAATACACTCGAGCCCAGAGCCACCTGCCAAGCTGCTGGCGGAGCCAGGCGGCATCCTGGTCATCTGCTTCCTAACCCCATTCCTGTCATTCTTTCTGGGGCAGCCTCCCCATTGGCCTCCCTCTGGACTGGCTCCTCCCAGATTAACGCCCTCTGCATTGACCCCTTCTGGACTGGCCTCCTCTGGATAGGCCCTATTTGGATTAATGCCTTGCAGATTGGCCTTCTCTGGATTGCTCCATTTTGATTGGCCCATTTGGATTAGTGCTTTACAGAAATAGTCCTCTCTGGATTGGCCCTATTTGACTTGGCCTTCTCTAGACGGGCCCTCTCTAGATTGGCCCTCTCTGGATTTACCCTCTCTGGATTGGCCCTATTTAGATTGACCCTCTTTAGATTGGCATTATTTGAATTTGCGCCTGGATTGACCCTAGTTGGATTGACTTTATTTGGATTGGTCCCTTCTGGATTCTCCCTATTTGGACTAGTCCTATTTTGATTGGCCCTACTTGGGTTGGGCCCCTCTGTATGGCTCTCTTTCGATTAACCCCCTCTGAATTGGTCCTGTTTGGATTGACCCTATTTTGATGGGCTTGATCCTCTCTAGATTGGCTTCTTCTGAAATGGCCCCTAAGGATTGGCTCATTCCAAGTTGGGCCCCACTTGATTGGTGACTTTCAGATTAGCTTCTTCCCATTGGCTTGCTGCCTGGGAACAATGCGGTGAGCCCTCCCACTCCTCTTCTCAGGGCACATTGGCAGCTCCACTGCTGGCCAGGACTGAGTTAGCAGATGGTGGGGAGACACCTCCTCTCTGTGCATGGGGAATAGGCAGGATTAGGTTCTAACTTAACTTTACCTAGACTCTGTCACTTACCCAAATGTGCCAAACTGTCAAGCCAACTGTCGGCAGGAGAGCCCGGAGTAGCATCTGGGGTGGAGGCCAGCAGGAGCACCACGCCCTGGCCACTCTGCCTCCCATCTTTCCTGGGAGGGCTGTATGGGCTGATTCAGCTGTCGCCCCAGAAGCCTGTGGATCAGAAATGGCTATGAACTAAAAGCGCTGCAAGTTCCCTCTGTCCCCAGGCCAAAAATTCACCCCTATTATATTTCATATCTCAAATTTCAAGCCACACTGTCTGATATAGCTCATCGACACATAAGAGCATAAAAAATACCCGGGAGGGGTCCGGTACCTACCTCAGCTTAAAACTAGGCTGGACCCAAGCCTCGGCGAGCTAGCCTTCCCCTGCTCAGCTAGAAGAGCAAAACCAAAGTTCACAACTGGGTCTTCCCGCCTCTTGCAAATTAAAATCCCAAGAAATAAGAACTCGTCTCAGCCTCAGAGCTCAGAGCCCCAGGGGCGGTGAGGGGGCTCCATCGCCACCAAGACTGAATGCGGCTCCCAGGGCAGGGGGTTGTGGGACTGATCCAATCCCAGGCCCACCCCCAGACCTCCGCCACCTCCCCACCCCAAGGGTTCCACATCTTCAGGAGCTTACACAAGAATAGCCACCCCCAGCCCGCCGTGTGTAGCCCAGCTGGGGGATGTTCTCAGAAGCCGGTTTTTCTTGCCAGACACGAAGCAGCAGAAGCTTGGTGACATGAGGGGGAAGAGAGACGGAACAAACAAACGTGAGCCCAAGAAAGGAAAAATTCTGGATTTGGGGACTGGCTCCAAGTACCACTAAGATACACTGGAGGGGGACCGCAGTCCCCTGCCTCCAGGCCTCAGGAGGTTCCATCTCCACGTCCCACACAAGCAGACCAGACGTCCCTAATCCCCTGGTCCCTTTGAGCCTTAGACTCCCACCAGCCCTGGGCTGCTTCCCATGGTCAGACATTTTTTGCCCCTTTCTTCTCTGGGCAGGACTCTGCTTGTGCCAAATGTGCTCTCTGCTGTGACACCTCAGCCCCCGCCCCTGCTCTGTGACTTTCCTCAGAGTCCCCAGGATGGTCCTGGTTGGTGCAGGCCTCCTGCATGTGTCTCTTAGGGGACGTATTGCTCCCCTGGTCTTTGGACTCAAGCTTTCAGGGATGAAGTTCCTGGGCCCCAAGCTTCTAGGGTGCTCCTGGAGAGAGAATGGTTCTCTCCAGAGGCCCCTGTCCCGAACCTCCCCCCAGTTCTCCAGCACTTCTTCCGGCTGCCCCTTTACCTGCGACAGCAGCAGAGTTCGGGCTGCTCAGGTCTCTCTGGTCCCCCATAACATCACAGTCATCTCCAGCCCAAGTTTCTTCTCCTGGGGAAGGATGCGGCAATTGGGGGGTGACTGGGAGCTGACTGAGGTTTGGGGGAACCAGTGTGATCACACACAGTAAGTCAGAGCTGTGGCACTGACACCTGGACCCTCCGTTCTCCCCCCCCCCCACCGCACCCCTTCACTGTTTCCTTCCTTTCCTTGAGTTCTGTTTTCATGAAGCTGGGTACTGCAAGTCACCAGAGGGAGGATGGACCAGACCCAAGAATCAGGAGCCTGGGAGGAAACTGAACCTGGAATTTCTATTTCATCTCAAATTTTGCCCATTGACTGACCATAATACCCAGCACCTCTGAAGTGCTGGGCTTGCACAGGGCTGAGTGCCCCTGAGAGAGTTGGAGATGCACATGTCAGGGACATGGCAACCACTCTATTTGGTGGTTACCGTTTGCTTGGGATCTGCCAAGGGGTGCCCAGGAAATCAGGTGTGGGTGGGAGAAGCCCTTTGGACCATTTCAGCAAACCGGGCTGATAGTTCTAAGAGGCCCAAGGGTAGAATTCTGCTTCAGTGTCATAAGATTAGGGGCTCAGTGGCCAGCCCAGTGAGGCTCAAGAGCCTCGAGACCACCCTGGCAGTGCTTGGGGCTCTCCAGGGGCTGCACCAGGAGTACTTGGGGACCACCTGGTACCAGGAATGGAACTGGGAACTAGAAAGTACAATCTCACCAGCTCCAGAAATTTTATCTTCCAAAGGGAGAGGATCCTTATTGCAGGACATTCAGAACTTAAAAAATGGATGGGTGGTTTAGGGCAGTAACTGAGTTGAAGCCGGGAGCTGCCCCCAGGACTGAGGAAGGTGGAAGTGCTAAAAGCTTCCATCTGCCTGCACACTCTGCCTCTCTGGGAAGTACAGAAGGACTCTGCACTCTCATGGGAGCCAGGAAGTGGGAAGTCCTTTGTCTGGGTGCTTGGGTCATGTTTGAGACTTCCAACCCTTGTGATCCAAGAACACGCTAGAAGACCAAGAGATCCGGTGGATAGCCAACTCCCCGGTGCCAATGAGAGGAACCAAGAAAGAGTATGAAGGGTGAAGCAGCGCAGTCTGGAGCTCAGAGAAAGAGGGTCCTTAGTCACCAGGGGGCTAAGTTCAGACAGGGCTGGGAGCACTAAACGGCGAAGCAGGGGAGAGATGGGAAGGGCACCACCAGGCATCCCTGGACTTTAGCCAGTCGGTAATGGAAAGCCAGTGGAGGCTGATAAGGAAGGACCTGAAGGATCCAGTGACCATGTCTGAAGGAGGAAATGAGGAATCGGACAGGAAGTCTTAGAGGTCATCCAGGCAGACACAGTGGCTGGGACTTGAGCAATGGCCCTGGGGTGGAGGAACAGGGGATAGTTTGGGAGGCGAGGCAGAGAATTCTGTGCAGAGAGAAAGAGACAGACAGACAGACAGAGAAACAGAAAGACAGACAGAGACAGAGAGACACATAGCAACAGAGAGAGACACAGAGAGAGAAGACCCAGGCTTCAGTCAGGATGAGAGAGCAGAGGGTGCCATTCCCTTCCATGGGAGCTCGGGTCCATAACAGGTGAAGGAGGGGCACTACCAACTCTGCTTTGCACAAGCTGTGTGTGAAGGAAGATCTGAGGGAAAGTTGGACACCACCAAGGAGGGGACGACCGGCCTCCTCAGCGAGCTGGGCCCTGAGCTGACTGCAGGCAGGAGTGTGAGGGGAACATGCCAGAGTCCTCCATCCTGGGGGCCCTGCCTTCACCTAGCCCCTCTGTGCCTGAGACTCCAGAGGGTCCCTGAGAGTGGAAACCCGTGGGGAGTATTCCAGCCTTACTGGAGGCAAATGCCTCCAGTATCTCGAAAGCTTCGGAGGAAAAATCTCCCCAGGGAGCTTCTAAGGTTTGTTGAGGGGGACTATTTATTCTACTTATTCCATTTCCTCTGGGCCCCTAAGGTGGACTCCCAGCCTGGCAGCCAGAAGGCAACTCAGCCTCTGGATTCTGAGGAAATCCCAAATCTCGCCGTCAATTAAACCAAAGAACTGTGCATAAGACGAAGACTTAGGCTCTTGTTTGGGGCCATGCAAGGCTGTGCCCAACTTGCTCCTGGCTCTGTGCTCAGAAATCGCCTCCTGGTGGCACTTAGGGAAACAAAAGTGGGACTGGGGTAAAACCCGAGTCTCCCAAGGCAAGCGCCTTACCCGCTGCACTGCGTCTCTGGTCCCAAGACAAGAAACATTTTTAGGGCGGAGCGGGGGGGGGGGCGGGGGGGGGGGGGGGGAAAAAGAAAAAAATTAAGTAGTCTTGGGAGAACAACGAGCTGGGCAGTGGGCTCAGGGGACTTTAGAGAAGGCTCTACTGAGACAGGCCCTGCAGGCCCTTTGAGCTACTTCTCTGGGAAGCAGGAGAAGCTAATGCTGAGTCACCCTTCCCTGGGTGAGTCATCTCTGGGATGCTGGAGAAGCTAATGCTGAGTCACCCTTACCTGGGTGTGTCATCTCTGGGATGCTGGAGAAGCTAATGCTGAGTCACCCTTACCTGGGTGTATCATCTCTGGGAAGCTGGAGAGCTAAGCTGAGTCACCCTTCCCTGGGTGGTCATCTCTGGGAAGCAGGAGAAGCTCGCTGAGTCACCCTTCCCTGGGTGAGTCATCTCTGGGATGCTGGAGAAGCTAATGCTGAGTCACCCTTACCTGGGTGTATCATCTCTGGGAAGCTGGAGAAGCTAATGCTGAGTCACCCTTCCCTGGGTGTATCATCTCTAGGATACTGGAGAAGTTAAGATGAGTCACCCTTATCTGGGTGTATCATCTCTGGGAAGCTGGAGAAGCTAATGCTGAGTCAACCTTATCTGGGTGTGTCATCTCTGGGAAGCTGGAGAGCTAATGCTGAGTCACCCTTCCCTGGGTGTGTCATCTCTGGGATGCTGGAGAAGCTAATGCTGAGTCACCCTTACCTGGGTGTATCATCTCTGGGATTCTGGAGAAGCTAATGCTGAGTCACCCTTTCCTGGGTGTGTCATCTCTGGGATGCTGGAGAAGCTAATGCTGAGTCACCCTTTCCCTGGGTGTGTCATCTCTGGGATGCTGGAGAAGCTAATGCTGAGTCACCCTTCCCTGGGTGTGTCATCTCTGGGATGCTGGAGAAGCTAATGCTGAGTCACCCTTCCCTGGGTGTGTCATCTCTGGGATGCTGGAGAAGCTAATGCTGAGTCACCCTTACCTGGGTGTATCATCTCTGGGATGCTGGAGAAGTTAATGATGAGTCACCCTTACCTGGGTGTATCATCTCTGGGTTTTTGGAGAAGCTAATGCTGAGTCGCCCTTCCCTGGGTGTGTCATCTCTCACACCCTGAGGGAGGGCGGGCTTCTTCAGCATCTCCTGAGGATGTGGCCAGTGTCCAGATTCAGGAGCAATGCCCGGTGCTCTTCCTGGACCCCAAATGCCTGTCCCTGAAGGAGAGTAGAAAGTACCTGAACGCAGCTACCTCACATCCACTTTCTTTGGGGAACCTGCCTGTTGACTTCATTGTAGCTACGTGCCCCCACCTCTGAAATGTCTTCCCCCTCTGTCCTAAAGCACTATACTCCCTGTCAAGGCATGCTGTTATTGTGTTTCTGGGTGCGTCCTGTCTTGGTGGCTGGAGTGTAGACTCCCGGAGTACAGGGCAGTCGTGTGGGATCTGAGAGGCTCAGATGCCAGAGGTTGGAGTGAGCCAGGTTAGCTCGCTCGCTCTCCCCCCCAGCTGCCCTGGACACGGACAAGACACAAACTTCATTTTTTTTCAAAAATTCAAATGAGACGGGGAGACATTTGCATTATCTCATGTTCAAAGCTGACTGTTGACACGTTTAATCTTGCTAAACTCGCCCAGTGTGGTGGCTTTCGGCTGCCAGCGGGTTACATAATCTTCCAGGCACACATTGAAGCACCAAGCAAACCTGACCGCCTGCAGCTGGGGAGGGCATGAGGGGCGTCGCTGATGGGCTGGATAAGATACACCATCTGCTGCGGTGTAGGGAGACTGTCAGGGGCCCATTTCCTCTGCCAATGAGTCCCCCACCCCCCCAACCAGGATCTACCAACCTGCAGACGAAACAGGAAAAAAGAAAGCTGGGGTGGTACAGAGTGATGGTACAGCAGGGAGGGTCTGGCTTTGCACATGGCAGACCCAGGTTCGATCCCGGCATCCCATGTGGCCGCTTGAGCACACCAGGAGTAATTCCTGAGTGCAGAGCCAGGAATAAACCCCTGAGTATTGCCATATGTGACCCAGAAACAAAAAAGAAAAACAATAAACAATCAAAAGACAGGAGTGTCAGAAAGGTCCCAGCACTGGGACATGGAGCTGGCCCGGCTGGAGCTGGCCTCGGAATGGGCAATGTCCACATCTCCTCTCAAATGTCCATGGAACTGTTCCCATATTCCCACTGCTCGAGCTGAGACTGTTCTGGAAGAAGCTGCATTTGAGCCCTGGCCTCTGGACATGTATTGGTTCTCCCCAGTGCAGTGGCCGCCAATGCCCCCTTGCATAGGTCTTACCTCTTCCTGAACCTCTGGCAATAGAAGTGGTCGTTCCCTGCTCTGAGCTATTTCAATAACAGCAGTAGCTGCAGTAGCCACGGGAGAGTCAAACACTGACAACATCCCAAGACTGTTCTTGAGTGATACTGAATCACATCCCTCACACTACACACATTGTACTGCCTCGGGCATGGTTATTATTAGGTCTGATTTCCAGGTAGCACAGAGAGGCCACGCAGCACCTGCCAAGGACACACAGCGCCAGAAGAGAGAGGCTGGGATTTGATTTCCAGCCGGCAGGAACCCCTCAAGCCATTGTGTCTCACTCTGCTCACTCGGGAGATGGTCGGACCCAACCCACCTGGAGTCCAGGAATGTTTCAGGAACACTTGTGCAGGGGCACAGAGCCCATCTCCTGGGAGCTGAGAGCAGAGCAGTGGGACCTAGCAGAGAGACGCCAAGTCAACGAGGAAAGACAGAGCGTGGGGACAGCCATGGGCCTGAATTTGCCACCCTTCAATAAGCCTGTGCTTTCACTTACCTGAGACGTCTCCAGATGAGGATGAGCCACCCTCCCCAGAAGCCAGCCGTGGCCTGCAGCCCCTACCTACGCCTGGCGGGGGGGGGGGATCCTCTGGGATGGCAAGGCCCAGCACGGTAGCGAGGCGGCACATGTGGCCCTGGCAGCACCTTGCAGTCAGGTTAGAGCAAGATGTGAATGAACCAGCCCTGGAGAGAACTTCCCATGGTTCAGATGAGTGTGGGAACCAGCTCAGACCCAGGGGACCGAGCAGGGAGGCAGTGGGAGGGCACGGTGCCCAGCAATCGTGTCTCTCTTTTCCCAGAGGCCCTGTTGTTGGGCCTCTCCGTGGGGCTGCCTAGTGTGTGAGCGGCAGGGGGAGGGGACAGGACTCAGGCTGTTGGTGCTGCACGTGATCCCCAAGCCCCGCTTGGGAGCAAGGGCTATGTCGGGATCCTCCCCACTCTTGCTACAGGAATCAGCAACCCCCGGCAGGGGATATGAGACTCGGGGCCCGGAAACACCACGGAGTGGGAGTGTGGCCAGGGCGCCTCAGCACCTCTTTCTGGCATCCTGGGGAGCAGCAAGCAGGGAGCACAGGGGGTATCTGCTGCTCTTTCTCTGGGGGCCTCTGACAATACTGACTGCACCCTGACAATGATGATTGTGATAATAGTGGACGGGTGAACTGTGCCCACTCACTCAAAACTCCCAGCAACTCCTCCAGCTGGGGAGAATAACTGGCCCTCTCTACAGAGGAGAGGACTAAGGCACAGAGAGGCCAGTTACTCACAAGGTCATGTAAAGGGCTGGAAGAAAGGCTCAAAATGCATTTTTTTTGCTCAGAGTGACTTTGACAATTCTTGTGTCCCTTTGTAGTCCTGTGTCCCCTGTGGGGAAGCCGCTTCACGGAAGAGAAGTCGCTAAGCTCCAGCTGCCGAATTGGCTCCTTGCCCCGCATGGACCAGCCATGTGACCTGGGGCAAAGGTCTGGACATCTCTGAGCCTCAGTTTCCCTCTCTGTGAAATGAGGAGTCACATCACTGTGAGGATGAAATGAGATAAGGTCTGGGAAGTGGCCAGCTGACTGCAGTTTTCCTTCTGATTATTTGTCTTGGCTGGCTGAGAATCTTCCCTCTGCTCCTTTTTCTCTGTGTTTGTGGCAATGAGCATGACCTTGCCTGCTTGGGGAGGGCGGCAGGGGTACGTGTAACAAGGGGTGTGCAAGCAGAAATTACAACCTGAGACATTCTTGTGGGAGACCAGGCGTCTAAAGCAGGTGGTGAGAGAAGGCTCTTGAGAAGGGGTGGCAGAAGGATCAGGTCCCCTAGAAGGTACAGCGGGGACACCCAGCGAGAGAGGCCAGCCTCAGAGGGGTTCTTTGTGCCTGGGTTTCCCAAGAATGGAGGCGCCTTTGGCAAATGTAGAGGCTTTTCCCTGCAGGGGGAATGTTATTCAAGGAGACAGCAGGCCAGAGAAGAGGCGGGTTGACCAGATGGCTCTGCCTCTCCTGTTACTGCTTGCTCCTACGCAAGGCCTGTGACACACTTCCCTCTGGAATTCAGAGCCAGGAGTGGGGAGCTGGCTAGCCCACACCCCCTCACCAGGCCGGGCTCCACTGGACAGATGAGAAACGCCTTCAGAGAAGAGTCCACCGTGATGGACTTTTAAACCTTTGTCATTCTGGAGGCTCTATTTCCCCTCTGCATGACACAGTGCATCCCTAGATGCTATGCTCCGTGGATTTTGAGGCACAGAACTAAATAAACACATGGTTTCCTTTACCTTTAGATTCCAGGGGTGTCGGGGCGCTCCGCCCGGGTCCCCGACAGTGCAGGGAAGCGAAGTTCCCTTCTACCTCCGGCCGGCGAGGAATGGATGAACACTCAGGAATCCGATGCAGTTTTAAAAGGCTTTACTTATCACAGGTTCAGGCATACAAATCAGCAAAAGGAAAAACCCCGATGCTTAGGATTCCGGGCTAGAACCCCAGCCACGTGTAGGCCAAGATGGCGACCACCACGTGTAAAACTTCCAAGGGGAATAAACGCTCACAAGGCGAGATCCCACAGGGAAGAAGAAGACCAGGAGAGCGGAACCGGCTAGTTTATATCCCTGCAACTCAGACCTTCCTCCCATTGTTATGGAAAGCAGGGAGGGTGCAATGGGGTGAATGCCCTTAGGTAATCCCTCCCTGCATCTCACCTAGGGCCTTTACTGTGCTAATGTTTTGAGCCAAATGCAGCGGCCCTTAAAGGAGTCCTGCAACACAGGGGCTGTGGGAAAAATGTAAAACTCCGCTACCTCTTTACTCTGATTTCCTGATGCTGTTTCCTCTTTCCTTCTTTTATGTATCTTTAGTGTCTTTTAAACGTCTTTGTCTTAACTGCCTTAATTCATGTGTAAGCTGTCTCAGAGTCCTTTGGGGGAATAGCTAGAGAATAAATAACGAGTTTTAAATATTTACATATAAACCCGGTGTCTACACTGCCACCTGGTTCAGAAATGTGCCTTTGGAAAGTGAGATGTGCAGATGAATAGAATATTGTGGCAAAGACAGAGGTGGGCAAGAGACTGAAGGCTGTGTAGGAGTGTGGGGGGTGGGTCATCCTTCCCCAGCCCTGCCCGACATGCATAGTGTCCAGAGTTTGCATTTAATTGGTGTTACCTGTTCAACTTGATAAAAAATGCCTACAAAAAGGGTAATAAATGATCCCACTGACAGCAGAGGTGTCACCTGGAATAGCTGTTAATTAAACCCTTCCCCAGATGATCCATTTTCCCCAGGGAACAGGGTCATTTTGAACGGTTCCTGGAGGCCCCAGGTCAGCATGATGCCATCTTCTAGAGTCACTTCTGGTACCCCTTCCCTAGTGAGGGACACAGTGTCAACTCTTGTGGTGTTCCATGACCCTCCAGTTGCCCCCTGCCCCCAGCCTGCTCTGCCTTGCTCAGAGCCCACTGTTCTGTTTGTCATTCCTAGCTGCCACTGCGCAGGAAACATTGCCTTTCCATCTGAGTTTCCCTGTCCTGACTCCTCTTCCCCAGGTTAGCAGTTTTCTGTCCCCAAAGGCCATATAAGCTCCTACAGAAGTGTCTCTTCCCCTACTCCACAGAAGGTTCTGGAACTCTCCTCCCCATTGCCCTCCTCCTAACATCTTGAATTTTTCTTAACCCACTCTCAGGGAGCTGGTAGAAAGCAGTGACTGGGTAGATGAGCGAATGGTAAGAATAGACCTTAAGTGAGAATGTGATATTCTCCAGGAAGTGGATGGTGGATAAATCTGAAGGGAGTTGGGGAGTGGGGAGAAGGAATTTGTTGGGGAGAACTGCAGATGGTCCCTCATTCTCACTCTCGTCCATCACACAGGTTGAAATCCACACGTCCACCCGACAACATGGTGGTAAGGGGCATCTATCTCCCCTATCCCAATACCCAAGTCAAGGCAGAGTGACACTCCCAATCACTCCATTCTCCAAATCACAGCCTAGGTACAATCCTTTGCCTCACCCAGCTCCATCCTAAACTCCCCACCCCACCCCCCATCAGCCCCCGGCGTTCATCCATCCAGATCTCTGCCTTTCTCACTTGGCGGCTTCTTTCCACTCTCTGTTTTCCCCAACCTGGCACATTATGGCTTCCTCAAGATGGTGAGTGACCTTCTGAAGGCCCCTGCAGGGCACCTTACATGCTCCAGTTATTCCCATGATCTCCCCAGCACCTTCAAAAAAAAACACAAGATCTTCACTTTTCTTAGGAGTCCTTGCTTGAACTGGCCTTTACCCCCACCACATCTTAACTTGCTAGTGCGCTCCCACCCCAGGGCTTTGCACGTCCTTCCTGCGGTGTGTGGACTGTGCCCTTGGCTGGCTTCTGAATGCTGAGTCTCAGTGTAGGTGCTTTCTCAGGGTGAGTCTGTGGAGCACCACACCCCTGAACATCACGCCACATCTGCTGAATGCCCTGCTCTATGCTGTCATCAGAGTGCTCCCTGATAACATCCTGGGTGGGTGCTGCCTGCTCCCCCAATAGGAAGATGCACAATGTGGCCTTTGCCCCCAAGTGCCCAATGCTTGCTGTCACTGATATGAGAAAGAAGTAAGCTTTGGACTTGACTTCTTGCACTCTCCACACTATCCACAAATCCTCTTCTCTCTTTCCATCCTGTATTTTTCCCTTTAGGAAGAAAAAGGGCCCCTAATTCAGGGGTGATGCTAGAAGGATGACATAAGGAAAAGGCTCCGAAAGCCTAGTGTGCAGGGGGACACTTGGCAGGGGCACTTGTAGGGCCCCACCACAAGCTCCTTTTTGTTCCCCTGCTGAATCTTTGCAGGATTATGGGGGTCTGTCCTTCACAAACCTAGTTTACCCCAGCAGTGCATGATCAATAAGCCAGGCCAGGGAAGCATTCAAGACTAAAGGAATAGCTGGAATAGTGCCCAGGATAAATCAAAGGAATAGTGCCCCCAAGTTCATGGACATCTGGCACCTCAGCCCGGGACCTTGTTAGAAAATGAGGTTCTGTGGTATAATGAAGTTCTCAGAGACATTGTGCTGGATTAGAGTGGAACCTCAAATTCCTCCTATGCACATGGGAGAGGCCCAGAACAGCCACGTTACCTGCCACCTGGTTTCAGACCCCATCTTAATTATTTATTCCTACTTGAACTTTTAGCTGAAATTTTATGATTTACAATATATTATAATGGTTTCTCATGCACATAATTCCCCCCACCATGCTCACCACTAGTGTTCCCATCTCTTCCCCTAACACATCCACTCTCATCCTCCCCTACCCCAACTGAGTGTGTGGGTTGGTTCTCCTGTGATGTTGAGGTTGGACCTTGTTGCCTCCCTCATTGTGCATCTTTAAGTCCCATGTAAGAGAGATCATTCTGTATTGATCCTTTCCCCTTCTGCCCTTCTTCACTCAGCACACTGTCCTCTAGCTCCATCCATGTCACTGAAAATGGCGTGATGTTGCTCTGTCGTAGAGCTGCAGAGTTTCAGTATGTGCATATCAGGCACCGTCTTTAGATAGTTGGCACAGCAGCCATGAGGGGGAGATCCATGGGAAGGTCACTAAACAGGGCAACCAAAAACAAAGGCGTGTGGATTCAAGTTCTGCTTTCTCCTTGGATTCCAGCTTCCCGGAGGGGCCCTGCAGGAAGATGTTTGCAGGTAAATATCACTGTCAAAGGGAATTTCCATCCTGCCTTCAGGGTCACTCCAAGGATATAAACTTTCAGTGGAAGATACATGTTGAGTAGCAGAAGTTTGCTGTTCTATGAAAACAAACAAGGAATCTCGGTGGGATGATATTTCTGTTCATGCACAGAGAGATGGACAGGCTTGCTCTTCAAGCCCGTGCTCCCCCTTGAACATGCATCTCACTTTCTTGTCTCTATATATCTTTCCTTGCATTTTTTTTTACTCTGGAGAAGCTCGTGTTCTCTCTTGACATGTATTTCTCTCTTCCTCCTCTCACATCTAAGCAAGTTTCACTCAATAAAAGCTACCAGGCTTTGCATACATGAAACAAGTGGTGGACAGCTTTTCCGGGATCACTGCTGGCCCTACCAGGATGATGCAAGCTTCAGCATTTCCCTTGATTTACTGGGTACTGTTGTAGAGCTCCTCCATTCTCTCCCAGATTTGCAAGCTCTTTGCTTATTCCTAGAGAGTGGTGCATATGTCTGTTGTGTGGGTGTGTGCACCACGCCCTGTATATCGATGTTTGTGTGCGTGCCTGCACACACATGGTATGTGTCTGAACAGAAAATTCCATTGAGCCACAAAACTGGCCTCATTGTCTGGGTCTCAATTTTTGAACTCTGAAACTGAGAATTTGATTGTCTTACCCTCTGCCCCCCATAAGGTCCTTATTGTATTCTAAGATTCTCCTTCCCAGGGAATATGATTCCAAGTAGATCCATGTACTGGGGGAAAGTATCACAATACCAGGAGGCCACACTAGAATACAGTTAGTTAAAACAAAATGCTATTTTAGCGTACCATCTAATCTAAGTTTAATATCCATAATTTACCATGCTACAAGGCATGGCTAATTACTACAGAAACTTTATTGAGCAGGTACTGTATGCTCTACGCCAAGTAATATGCTAGGGTCTTGGGAGAATGGGGGGAGCAATGGCATAAAGATAAATAAGACATTTTCTACTCTCAGGCAATATACTGGAGGCAATAAAAGACAGAGACATTACTACAATTCAAGACAAAATATGAAGCAATAAGATAAATTATAGAGTGCTTGTGGGAGCATAAGGCCATAAAAGAAAGAGCAGCTTAAGTATAGTAGGAGAGACAATCTGATTCCCTATGTAGAGATCCTGGGATAGTGCACTAAAGTGCCATGAAAACCAACAAGTGAGTTGGGGGAGAGGATCCAAGATTGGATACAAGAGCACACGTAACCAGCAGTTCTCCCTACAGCAACTATAGCCATTTGCAAAGTGGCATGTGGAAAAGACCTTACCCATGTCTGCAGTCCAAGCTAGGATAAGTCCAGTCGTGCATCTAATGAGAAATGTGCTAGATCCAGCTTGACTAAAGCCCACAGGGTTTCTCCAAAGATCATGTGAAGAGAGATAAATAAATGGAGAAGAATCCCGTGTGGTAACGGGAAGTTTCACTGTAGAAAAGATGACAAGTCTCAGAATTAATTTCCTTTCCAATGGAGTCCACTCAGAAGATCAATAAAAAGAAACCAATTTCTAAGGAAAAAAAAGAAAGAAACCAATTTCTTCTTGGAATGTGATAAACAGACTCTTTTTTATCTGGAAAGAGAAAATATGCAAGAAGAGGCCAGCAAGATATGGAGGATGGGAGGAAGGCAAATGGAAGAAAAGGTAGTAGGGTTATTCTTTGCTATATAGTAAAGCTTATACCAGGGTGCAAGTGGAATTAAAACAGCATGATAGTCCTGCAAGATTAGATACATATATTAAACTGGGAAGAATAAGCTATTCCAGAAATAGACACCTAAATAAGGATTTAACCTGCATTTAATTTTCATATTTAACTAATCTGAACTTAGTATGAGATAAAGGGGACATTTCACTAGGAGAAAGAGCTACTTCAGCAAACGGAGTTGCCCATGAACACATGCTTTTCCCTGAGAATGGTTTGAGGCAGCATGCAGTGTTGGTGGTGACTCCTAGATTGGGACTCAGAAAAATCAGAATTTGAACCCTGGCTCCGCCAGCACAAGCTCCATCACAGTCAACAAGTTATCTCAACTCTCAGCATTTCTTTGTAAAGCAGGGAAATCAATGTCCACCCACCTTCCTCTCTCGTCATAGCATGGGAAATAATCTGAAGAGACAGAGTTTGTTTGTGGTAGCACCTTGCAAATGCTGACCCTGGGGATAACAAACCAATCAAAACTAGAAACAAGCCCCTCTTCAGCTAAAGTCTGAAAAGCCGCCATGAAAACGGCTTCCTGTGTTCTCATGGAAAACATCAAGAGCGTGGACACATTATGATCTTGCCCATGGAGAGGTAAAATTCCTGACATGTGACTTTTTTCAGCCATAGCCAGTTCTCCGCACCCTCCCACCCGGAAGCCCAGAGGGTAGCAGCTATCTGAAAGAGAGACCTGACACATAAATAACCACAGAGGACAGTTTCCAGGGCAAGGGAGCTGAGGAAGCTGAATAACTGCCACCATAAAAGGTCAACCACTCACCTTTCACTAGGAACTTCCGTGGCTGCCATTGTGGGTCTCACACCTTTTCTCTTTTGGGTGTGCTTACTATGGGATAGAACTACATTCCCTGGGTCCCCTGCCAAGTCACACCTTGAGCGGCCCAGCCAATAGGACACACCCATAGAGGACCAAGAACGCCCACCTCCTCCACATGGTCCCACCTCCAGCAGTGTGTCAAAGAAGCCAGCTCAGTGGCCTTGGGTCCTTGGTTCACGGCTTTCTCTTCCAGACCCATGTTAAGAAAAGCTTGGCCAAGACAAAAGCTGGCTGCTTTTGAGGTACCTGCTCTTGACGTCACGAGAGGAAAGAATTCAAGAGTGAGTCACAGAAAAAAATGTACAAGTAGTGGATAATCCAAAGTGTATATTCAAGAATCGAAGGACAGGCATTGCTGCACAACCAAAGCATGACCTAAAAAAGAGCAGCAGTTTTTTTTCTAAGTAAGACAGTTTCTAAGTTTCTTCTAAAAGAGAAAGTTTAAATCCGAAGAATCAGGAGGCGGGGATACTGGAGAAAGAGGAGCACCATGTCAACATTATTTTATAAATTATGCAAATTTATACACTACACAGTAATAGAAATGGGGTAAATGAAAGGGTGGAATATGCGTGGGGTTTCAGAGAAAAGGGAGATTTTTTATTGGATCACCACGAGATAGACCATGACAGAGCTCTTCATGACTGGGTTTGGTCATAGTGTTCCCACACCCGTCCCTCCACCAGTGCACGTTTCCCAACACCAGTGTCCCCAGTTTTCGTCCCCCACCCCCAACAGCTTACCTCTTTCTCTCTCTCTCTCTCTCTCTCTCTCTCTCTCTCTCTTTTATCCTCCCCCTCTCAAAGGGAGATTTTTTTTTGGTAGTGATTTCTCTAGACTCAAAGTATCTTATCATATCTGATCACTTTTGGGGGCTGCCATGGCAATTATACATTGTTATGGAATGAGGGGTCTAATTTCTATAAAGTAATGTTTTCCATTTTTGGTGCCCAACATCTGTGACTCATTAACTCAGCTGGCAGAAACAGGTCAGGGTTTTGGTCTTTCTAGGCAGACTCCCAATACAAATCTGACAGGATGGGAACTGATCAAAAGGAAACGCCAGGCAACGTTGGCTCTGTCCAAAGACTGGGTGCTTGCATAGGCGCGGGAGCTTTGCTTCAGGGAATAACAGAACTTACAGTTGGATACTTTGCAGCAGCTTCACAGTGGGAGAGTTTTCCATGAGATACAAAGTTATCTGGTTCCTTCCCAGTCCATGCCCTGTGGAGGGCCTCGCTCCTCTGCTCTGTCTCAGCACCACGAGTAACAATTCCCCAGTATTGCAAACTCTAGAATCCTCACTGTGCCATGTTTGACCTCTCAGTTCTTTCATTATCTGAGTTAAATTTCATCAAATTCCTGTGTTAAATTCCATGGTCTAGCATGGCCTCTGTTCACTTGCACTTGATCACTTGATCACTTGAATCCTCTTACTCATCGATTTGCTCGAGTGGGCTCCAGTAACATTTCCATTGGACCCTATCACGTGCCAATGTAGCCCAATGGCATCTGGTTGATTCAGGAATATGAAGAGCCTCAAACCGTTCCCTCAGAGTCTTGACAAGGAAGTCTGACCATCTTGTAGGTGGGCGGCCACGTGATCTTTTGACATCCTGTGGGATCCAGTCAGTAACAGCTCTAGTCCAGCGGTCATCTCCAAATCGCATTACATGTCCAGCCCATCTGATTTTCGATGCCTTGGCAAATGAGGCAGCGTCCCTGATTCTGTAATAGCGACAGAGGTTGGAACTCCAGATTCCTTCTCTCACTTGAGTGAGGCGTGATATTCCAAGCATAGCTCTTTTCGATTTCTCTCTGGGAGACCCGAATAGCATTCTCATCCTGCTTTCGTAGGGCCCAGGTCTCTGAGGCGTATGTTAATGCAGGGAGAATGGTGGAGTCAAAGAGATGTGCCCAGAGCCGGAGGTTCTTTGTCCTCTTAGCTATTTCTTCGATGCCTTTGAAGGCATTCCATGCCGCTCTCTTCCTCCTGTGCAGCTCAGGTTTTAGGTCATTCATCATGTTGATTTCTCGACCTAGGTACACATAACTGCTGCATTCAGAGATGTTTGTTCCATTGAGAGTGAATGGGGCCTCAGGAACTAGTTCATTCTTCATAAACATAGTTTTCTTTAGATTCAGCTGTAGACCTATCTTTCCACATTCTCGGTCGAAGTCAGCCAGCATTTGTGCCGGTTGGCTAATATTTGGTGCTATCAGAACGATGTCATCAGCAAAGTGGAGGTGGTGTAGTTGCCGACCATCTACCTTCACTCCCATTCCTTCCCATTCTAATTGTCGCATGATGTTCTCGAGGGTGGTGCTGAAGAGTTTCGGTGAAATGGTATCACCCTGCCGAACCCCTCCTTTGACATCAACGATCACTTCCTTGTAGAATGGTGAGATCCTGGTGGTGAATCCATAATACAGCTCACGAAGGATCTTGATGGCCTCTGTTACCCTGATTAATAGGGACTGGCTATCTCGCATGTGACTGGATGTATTGAGATGTTACTGGTGCCCGCTAGAGCAAATTGATGATCTATGGGAAGACAAGTGATGCAAGTGATCCCAGGGCAAGCATTCAATGTACCACGCCCTCCCTTATTGTCACCAATAGGTCTCAGAAAGTGCGACTTTCATCAAAATGACTATAAAGACCTGATTTTGGAATCGATTGCTGCATTCAAGGTTGGTCTGTGGGTTTCTCCTCACAACAACGTCATAACAACATGGTTCAAAAGACATTCAAGGCCCTGCTGTTACACTAACATTCCCACCATTGGTAGGTTTGGCACAGTTCTGTGAGTCAAGCATTGTGCTGAGGGGTTTAGATAATTTTGCTCATTCTTCACATTCACGATGAAATAGGCACATCATTATGCTGAGATTGCAGAGGACAGAAACTGGAGCTTACTTTCCACGTTACAATAAGCCTCAGGATTAGCAACTGGCTGTGGCTAAGGATTTGTGACTGGATCTGCCTAGCAGACGTCTAGAAAGGGGAAACTGAGTCAGACCACAAAACCTTGGGCTTTTCGTGGGCTTGCCTGAACCCCTTCCTGTGTTCTCAGGCTCATCCTGTGTCACGGCTGTCCTGGAAGCTCTGCGGTGGCTCCGGCCACTGTCTGGGCACCAGCTGGAACGGACCTTGGGCCAGTTCCTTCTGAGTTAGAAACCATGATCAAGCCCAGCAGATGGTCCCCGTTCCCTCTTAGCTAGCAACATCTGTGTGGTGGCTTTGATGAAGAGGACTCAGGCTAAGGCTCCACCACTTGCAACCATAGAATCTTTCATCACCAGCCCGCAGCCTTGCTGAAGATAAGGCTGGCTGGACCTTTTCCCTCTGCAATCTTGTCTGATCATTTTGCACAGAAAATATGAGATGTTCAGACTGCACAGAAAAGTCTGCAAATTGCTCTTCTCTGTCCTAATGCTTCTTAAAACCGTCATTTTCCCTATGGATCCCTGTCACCTCCCTCCTGACCACCCGCCCCCTCCCCATTGCCCTGTTAATCTCCTCCCAAGGGGAATAGTAGAAAGCCTTTGAAGGCGACTCCCGTGGGCTCTGCGCGTGCTTTCCTCCCCCTTTAGGGAGGGTGGTTCTTTCCTCAGTAGCCCCAGACATCTCTCTCCTCTTTAGCACATCTTGAGATCAAGAGTCCTTGGCGTCAACGCACAGGAATTCATCAGACTCATCCTAATTTGCATGTCTGTCCCATGCTAGAGAGCTCCCTACGTCGTCTTCTCAGGGAACCACTTATTCTCTTTCGTTGTTCAAACATTAAAAATGTAGCTAGAGAGAGGAAGGCCTTCTCCCCAGATGCTGCCTCTGGGTGAACATAGACGCGCAGAACAAGGGCAGGTGGAAAAAATAGTAAAGCATGGAGTAGGAGTAGCCAGCACGGAGTAGGAGGAGCCAGCACGGAGTAGGAGGAGCCAGCACGAGTAGGAGGAGCCAGCATGAAGTAGATGGAGCTAGTATGGAGTAGGAGGAGCCAGCACGGAGTAGGAGGAGCCAGCGTGGAGTAGGAGGAGCCAGCGGTGCAGAGGCTCCACTGTCGCTACGCTGCCGTCAGTCTGTTCTCCGTAGAAGTAATTCAGCAAATCACATGATGAAGGCAATTATTTTAAATGAAAATAACATCTTATCATAGCAAGAGATATGTTGCTGGTGAGAAATGGTCAATATAAAACTATTTCCAAAGAAGATAGAGTGGGAGGGAGGGAGAGAGAGAGAGAAAGGGAGGGAGAGAGGAAGAGAGGAGAGAAAAGAACAAAAAAAGAGGAAGAGAGAAGGGAGGGAGGAAATAAATGAAAGGAGAGAAGGAAGAAGGGGAAGGAAGAAAAGGAAGGACGGAGCAAGGAAGAATAAAAGAGTGAGGTAGGCAGGAAGGAAATGATGGAGGGAGGAAGGGAAGAAGGAAAAAGAAGGAGGGGAAGCGGGAAGAAGCAGGGAGGGAAATAAGAAGGCCGGAAGGAGGGTGGCTCTGGCAGTTTCCACGGAGCACAGCTCTGTCTCCACGCCTCGGCACCTCGGCCTCCTCTCCCACGTCCCCTTCACTGGCAGCTGACCCTTATCCACTAGCCTCAATCCATCCAGACATCGGCCAATCCATTTTTGTCCTGCTAGAAGAAAGCTGGTTACACGTATTCCATGCCCACCATTAGCCCTCCTTTCCCGTCTCTGTGGAAATACACGCATCAGTCTGGAATCTTTTACTTTCAAGTGACCCAAAGTCCAATTCACTTTAAATTCAAGTAAATAAAAAGATACTTATCTACTAACAGAATCAGATTTGACTTTTAGGTTAGTCTCTTCCTCCACACTAGGGAAAATTCCAAAAAGTTCTGAGAGAAGCAAAGCTCTATCAAGGCACCATGATGTGTGGACATGAGCGTTATAGAAGCTACTTGGTCACATGAGCTGACACTCAGTGGATGGCGATACAGAAAACTTACTCAACTACTGAGTCAGAATCCTAATAGGCTTCCATTCCACTAGCTACTTGGTTTTTTGCATAATACAGGACACTCCTTTATTGCACAAACCAGATTATGTTACATTTTCCATAATTTGCAACTGACAGAGCCTAACGTAGACGTCCAACAATGGCGTATTCCTTTCTCTTTGTATCTTTGCATTTGGGGGTTGCACTCCGTGGTGTTCAGGACTTACTCCTAGCTCTGTGCTCAGGGATCACTCCTTGCATGACTCTGGGGCCCGTGCAGGATGCTGGGTACAGAAACCTGGATAGGTTGCACGTAAGGCAGATGCCCTACCCACTGGACTATAGCTCTAACAGGAAATTGTATTTATTTATGTTTGGAAAGCACTTGGTGGTCCAAGGATCTAGATAAAAATTATCTCCCTTTGTCCTCCCAAAAACTATTCTAAGCAGCTTGCACTGTTTAGAGCCTTGTCAGACCTGCATTGAGGAGAGGTGATTGAGTATTGCTCTTTTGGTGGTGTTGTGATGGAATTTGCCTAGCATGAAGCATCTCCTCTGACCAGACTGAAGTGTCTGATGTGGTAGCCTGAAGCACATTCTCACTGTCATACAACCATCACCACCCTAGCTCCCTACTGTTGCACAATCATCACCGCCCCTAGCTCCCTACTGTTGCACAACCATCACCATCCTAGCTCTCTCTACTGTTACACAACCATCACCATCTTAGCTCCCTAACTGTTGCACAACCATCACCACCCTAGCTCTCTACTGTTGCACAACTATCACCGCCCTAGCTCTCTACTGTTACACAACCATCACCATCCTAGCTCTCTCTCTACTGTTACACAACCATCACCATCCTAGCTCCCTAACTGTTGCATAATCATCACCGCCCTAGCTCTCTACTGTTGCACAACCATACACACCCTAGCTCCCTACTGTTGCACAACCATCACCACCCTAGCTCTCTATTGTTGCACAACCATCACCACTCCTAGCTCTCTATGGTTGTACACCATCACCGCCCCTAGCTCTCTACTGCTACACAACCATCACCATCCTAGCTCTCTCTCTACTGTTACACAACCATCACCATCCTAGCTCCCAAACTGTTGCACAACCATCACCGCCCTAGCTCTCTACTGTTGCACAACCATCACCACTTCTAGCTCTCTATTGTTGCACAACCATCACCGCCCCAGCTCTCTACTGTTGCACAACCATCACTGCCCTAGCTCTCTACTGTTGCACAACCATCACCGCACTAGCTCTCTATTGTTGCACAACCATCACCACCCTAGCTCTCTACTGTTGCAGAACCATCACCGCCCTAGCTCTCTATGGTTGTACACCATCACCGCCCTAGCTCTCTATGGTTGTACACCATCACTGCCCTAGCTATCTATGGTTGCACAGACATCACCACCCTAGCTCTCTACTGTTGCACAACCATCACCGCCTCAGCTCTCTACTGTTGCACAACCATCACTGCCCTAGCTCTCTACTGTTGCACAACCATCACCACCCTAGCTCTGTACTGTTGCACAACCATCACTGCCCTAGCTCTCTACTGTTGCACAACCATCACTATCTTAGCACTCTATGGTTGTACACCATCACTGCCCTAGCTCTCTACTGTTGCACAACCATCACCACCCTAGCTCTCTGCTGTTGCACAACCATCACCGCCCTAGCTCTCTACTGTTGCACAACCATCACTGCCCTAGCTCTCTACTGTTGCACAACCATCACTGCCCTAGCTTTCTACTGTTGCACAACCATCACCACCCTAGCTCTGTACTGTTGCACAACCATCACCGCCTCAGCTCTCTACTGTTGCACAACCATCACTGCCCTAGCTCTCTACTGTTGCACAACCATCACTATCTTAGCACCCTATGGTTGTACACCATCACTGCCCTAGCTCTCTACTGTTGCACAACCATCACCACCCTAGCTCTCTGCTGTTGCACAACCATCACCGCCCCTAGCTCTTTACTGTTGCACAACCATCACTGCCCTAGCTCTCTACTGTTGCACAACCATCACTGCCCTAGCTTTCTACTGTTGCACAACCATCACCACCCCTAGCTCTGTACTGTTGCACAACCATCACCACCCTAGCTTTCTACTGTTGCACAACCATCACTGCCCTAGCTCTGTACTGTTGCACAACCATCACCACCCTAGCTTTCTACTGTTGCACAACCATCACTGCCCTAGCTCTCTACTGTTGCACAACCATCACTGCCCTAGCTCTCTATATTTGTGCAACCATCACCACCCTAGCTCTCTACAGTTGTGTAACCATCACCTCCCTAGCTCTCTACTGTTGTACAGCCACCACCAGCAGGATGTTTTCATCCTTTCTTACTAGAACTGTCCCCCTAGACAATGAAAGCTCCATTCTACCCTCCCTCTCCCCCAGACCTGGCAGCCACCATTCTACTCTCTGTATGCATTTATCTACTCTTCATAACCTTATACAAGTGAAATCTTATCTTTGTGACTGAAAAATTTGCCTCGCTAGCATATTTTAAATATCCATTCATCCAATGCTACTTGGGTAGCACTGACCTTGTGCATGCAGATCCTGAGAAAATGCTGCCCTGAATAAGAGTGAGCAGATATTACCTGCTCATCTCCCTTCAAGCCTTTTGAGTAGACACGTGCAGTGGAATTGCTGTTCAGGTTCCACAGCAGCTGCAACACTTTACATTCCCACAGCAGCGCACGAGGGATCTGATTTCCCACATCCTGTCCAGCACGTATATTGTTTTTTCTTGTCTTGTAATTGCCATCCTAATGGTGTGAAATGTGTGCTGCTTTTCCATCAGGAGGAGCTCACCTTCATCAATAGTGCACTTGGGAGAGCTCACACTTGGGGGCTTTGGCAGCTCAGATGGGACTCCATAACTGGGCCAATATGGGAACTGTAAAAACTGCCCAACAGAAGCGCGAGTGGGTAATGAGCTTATTCGAAATGAAACAGTAATCTCGGTGCATAACCCATCAAAACCTATAAGCAGGAAGCGCTAAGATTTTGGACGATGGAAAGGGAAGAAACTCATGGTGGGAAGTAGAAGGGGGTGACCAAAGCGAGGAGTGGGGCCAAAGGGAAGGACAGGCCATGCTCCCTGGACACCCAAGCCTCCGCCCTCAGTGCCCTTTAGTTTTCTAGGACTGGAGTGTCCCTCATTAATTGTGCTCCAAGTTCTTGCCTGTAGAATTACATGTAATAACTGAAAGAGTTGGTAGCAGCCTGATTCATATCAACATGCTCTGAATACCCACAGAATGTCATTTTGTAATCTCAAACTTCCCTGGGGAAAAAGGCTTTAAAAAAAACAAAACAAAACAGGACCTGAATCTCAGCAATCTTGCCCAAACACAGCCAAGGTGGTTTTCCCCTGAGACACAAGACGAAGGGTGATAAAGTCAATTCTGCTCTCCTCAGGAAGACCTGGAGTGCTAAAGACTGATAATTTCTAGAAGTACCAGGAACACTTCATCTGGAAGGTAGACCTCCCAAGTAGGTGGAAGCAATCAGATGTGTATCTAGAGCTTGTCCAAAGCACTTTGGTTTAGCCACAGGGCTGGAAAGCACCTGAGACACAATCTCTTTCTGAAGGCTGCCCTGTTCCCCTTTCTAGGGAAGATGGCAACAGCGAGCAAACAACAGGCAAGCTGATACTGTGAATGCTCCTGAATAAACGGGCCAGGCCTTCCTACTTCCTGCACTCCTCGGTGGAGGCGCTGGTGCCATTTCATTAACATTCTGCTCCTCTCACCAGATTTCTCCCCATCTCTGCTCACACTTTATCCTTCCCTCTTTCACTCTCCCACCATGCACACCGTGACCTGCCCAGCAGAACTTGGGGATGGGGCATCTCCAGGGATTATGTGACTCCCGGATCCTCTTGGATATAGAAAGAAAGCAAAAAGTGATCCTAGTGTCCAAGAATTGAAAGTATTCAAAGAATCCCTGTGCTTTAAAATATAGATTCTTGTACCAGATACTAACAAACATTTTAGAAGATGTAGTGATCATTGCACTCTTCCAGAAAGCAGACAATTTAACAACAGAGGGAACTAACTGTGGATACACACAACACCTTGAGTCAGCAAAACAATACATTGTTTGAAAGAGATGGGGCAAAAAAGTCTCTCTGTTATTTAATCTGATTTGTATGGCAGCCTGAAAGAGAGCAAATTACAGCAGATAAAAAGGGTTGTATTCAGAGGCTCAAAGTGTAAGGAGGAGATTGAGAGTGAAGCTATTCGTATTAATTATAGTGGTGGTTATAACTACACAAGTTTAAAATTAATTGACATATGCGCTTAAAATTCCATAAAAGCTTCACTAATATTAAATTATACTTCAAGGGCCAGAGCGATAGCACAGCAGGTAGGGAGTTTGCCTTGCACATGGCCAACTCGGGTTCGATCCCCAGCATCCCATAGGGTCCCCAAGCACCACCAGGAGTAATTCCTGAGTGAAGAGACAGGAGTAATCCCTGAGCATCACCGGTGTGATCCAAAAAACAAAGTTAATAAATAGATAATAAATAATAAACAAACAAACAAACAAACAAATAAATAATACTTCAACGATGCAGATTTGGACAAAACGAGAGAAAATTACTGGCTTTCAAAGTATCACATTTCAATGCATCTAAATCTAGCTTTAAGCAAAAACACATTTTCAGGACCATCAAGACAGTATAGGGGTTAAGGCACCTTCCTTACACGTCACTGACCTAGGTTTGATCCCCAGCACTGTAGATGACCTGCCAGGAGTGATCCCTGAGTGCAGAGCCAGGAGGAAGCCCTGAGCATTGCTGGGTGTGGCCTTACACATTTCCCATGACAAATAATTCATTTGCATTTATGTTAAGCATGTTCAGAATACTGTATGTGTCACGTGTCTGTAGCATGTACAAAGCAAACTTTTATTAATAGACCCATTTTCCTCCTGTTGTCATGCCACCGAACATTTCCCAGTGCCAGTGTGCTTCCGTGTCTCTGGTTGCTTCAGCCACAGCCAAGTTGGCTCTCAGGAGAATTAGGTTCTGGCAGATTATGATGGCATTGATGTCATGGACAGCAGAGGACTCGTGGATGAAACTGCTTTTCTACAGTCAGCAGAAATGTTCTGAGGCTTCAGATCAGAAAGTGCTGTAAGGGCAGAGTGCTGAGTGAGCCTCCAGTAAACGTAAAGAGCAGGAGCGCTTTTTGTCAATGTTTCTACTCGCCTTCTTCCTTACTGCCAGGCTCCCTTTGGCTTTGTTGGATTGTTAAGCACCATTTACTAGAAATTAATTATCTTCATTCAGTCATTCCCTATCTGCAGACATAAGCGAAGGGTTGGAGGGAATATTACAACATTTCTGAAGCATTAGGGCCCTCAGTGAATACCTAATTCTTTCGATGTTAGTTCTGGCATTATCTTCTTTGTGTCTAGGAAATGCCAAGATTAATCTGATGTGTTTCAATTATTTAGCAAATACATTTTGGGGACCTGGGATATATCCAACAGTATTCTAAGTGCTGGGAATATAACAGTGGGAAAAAAACAAACCCAACTTTCATCTCTCATGGTTCTTACTTTCATTTCTAACCCAAGATAAACACTTAAAAACAAACACTGGTTTCTCATCAGTCGTCCCTGCTAGATGAAGAGGTAAAGGCTGCCGTACATTGCCTTGGTTTTAGTTAAAAGTGTTCTAGTATGAAAGAGAAAATGAACTGTAAAAAATTAGAGGAGTACCCATAGAGATAACTCAAAGGGCTGGAGTATGTACAAGACCCCGACTTAATCTCTGCTGCCACGTGGTCCCCTAAGCACTGTTGGGTGTAGTCCTGGTAGTCCCTGAGCATGGCTAAGAGTAACCACACGCCCCTCAAAATGAGTAGATCATGTTGGAGAGATGATGAGCTGAAAACTAAAAACAGAAAACTGAATAATTCAACAAGTTAACAGCAGTTAATGTGAGATGCTAGTGCAACCTTCAAATCCAGCTTCAGCCTTTAAAAGGAATCTACACAATCTCTTCTGTGTGCAGAGAAGGAAAACAAGCAAACAGACAAAATGACTCCAAGTAATGTCCCAGAGGAATCCATGGAACTCAGCCCAGAAATAAGAGATGTGATATCTCACTGCAAGTACTTGAAGACCCAATTGTGGAAGAAGGATGAGTATTGCTCTGTATAGTCTTCAAAAGTCGAAGCTACAGAGAAACGTGTTTGGCTCAAAATGAAGAGGAAAACTTTTACTATCACTGTAATCTTAATATAGAAAGAAATGCTTCAGTCAAAGTCAGTCACTCATCCCTGGGGATTTGAAACCATCTGATATGTGATTTCTTGGGGATGCTGTTGATGGACGAGTTCCTGCCTTGCCTCAGTGGGAGGCTCTGAAACACTCACTTATTGCATCCATTGTGTACCTACTATGCTCTGGGCACATAATCTGGTGCCCCAGTGAGCTCTGGGCTTGCAGAAATAATTACCCAAGAGTATGGTGGGTATATGTGCATGGGTTAGCCCGGGGCTTAGGGAATCCCAGTCTTGGCCCTGGCTCTCTGGGTCTCAGGATGGTGAGTCCGAGGCACACACCTTGGTCTACGTCTTAAAGGGAATAAATAGTCAGGCATATCTCAAACACGCCTTCCTGCCCTCCCCTCAGGAGGAAACCATAAAACATTGGAACGAGCTTGGAGTCTGCTCCCCAACCTTCTTTACAGTGAGTTCTAGTTACACCTCTGGGCAGTCATTTTAATTCTCCAAACCACAGCTTTTGTCAATAAAAAGAATTACATTCTCCCTTTGTCTACGAGAAGCAGTAGGAGGTTTCAGTGAGATAATGTGCATGAAAGCACCCACCGTGATGCCAGCCATAAGATAGGGTAGGCCCGAGGACTTTCCAGGCCATCCTGTGTACGCACAAGGAGTGGCATCTCTGTAGCATGAGCTTTGAGCGTTCTGAGTGACTGACCGAGAATGGCCCAGAAAGCGTAATCCTCTCTCTCCATCTGCTCACTTGCTGCACAGGCAGATGGACCAGCCAGTGCCAAGCCCTCAGCACAATCTCCTCTCCGCTGGCCCTGGGCATCATCGGCCATGAATGCTCCAGTGAGTGGGAATCAGGTCAGTGCATGTGGGGAAGGGGGTCCAAGATGGCGCATCCAAACTGCTGGTTTCTCAATTACCAAGGAAATGAGCCTGAAAAACATCTATAGCTTAATCATTGAAAGCTTTCGCTGAAACCCAAAATCTATAGCTTCTTTCCCCCCTTAACTAGGAAGTGATGGTTAAGCACTTACCACACAGAGTGTTGTGCTCAGTCTGTTCCGAACGATTTGTATTAATCACCCACACTTCCCCGAGCAGGTCTTAGGCCTCTGGCTGACTTGTTGTTACTTGGTCTTAGCATCTCAGTTCCCGTGTGCTTGCTTCTAGGAAGCCTCTGACTTACAGGGAGGGCCCAAGGGCCCAGTGTCCTTCCTTGTCCTCCTTTCCTTCTTACACCACCCTAATGGCTCCCTAAGAATAGGGCCTGGACTCAATTCTGAGACCCCATGCCGGGCACCAGAGAGGATGTGGCTCATCTTCGCACGTAGGACCTGAACAGGCGCACCTGTGACCTCCAGAACCAAAGTTTTGTCCAAAAGGTCCTGCTCTCAGGCGTTATAGAAATGCATTAACATGAAAAATTGTTTGTTTGGGTTCTTTTTTTGGTTCTCGGAAGTTTGGGGAACCTGAGAAAAGGAGTTTTGTGCCTAAAAACCAAAATACAAATAAAAAATCTGTTAAAGAGATTTCTTGGTTGCTAAATTCTGAGTGTGACAGAGTCAGTGAATCTCTTGGGGCAAACCAGCAGGTGGAGTCCCCTCCCAGCCCACTTACACTTGGGACTCTTCCCCGGGACTGGCAGGAGAGGCCTGGGAAGCCGGCGTGTCCTGATGGGCTGCCTGGGTGGACTCCCAGAGGTTTGCTTCCCCACATCTAAGATCTGGAAAGCGAGGCAGGGCACTGATACGGGAGGGACACAGCAAAGGGAGCCGGACCTGGAAAAGGTGTGGGCACTTGGGGATCTGACTTTGAATCGAGCCTCTTGCATGCGGCACGTGCTCAATCCCACTTCCTGCTGCACTTCTCACTAAGTCCTATTTAATAATGGGGCTGCGTGTGTGAGGACAATCCTCTCCCCCCGCCAGCCCAATAGACTCCAATTCCTCTGAGCACAGATCCTTCCTCTCCTGTTTGCCAGGGTTACCTCTGGGGCTGCGCTCAGCTCAATAAATATTGACCAAGTGAATGAAATCACACGGGATCTCTGAAATTAAGAGGTGGCCCTCTGGGCTCCGATGTTTGATCAAGAACCCAAGAACCACCTCCAAGCTTCCGGCCCGGTGGAGTTGGATTGGGTGGGGGCAGGGATATTTCATTTTGTGTGCGGTTATTGAAATGTTTGAAGAGAGTATGACCCCCAGTCTGTGCTAGGTGTGCAGGTTAAAAAAAGGGGCAGCAAAATACCTTCCCCCCTCCCCAAGGCACTAGCTTTAAATTATTATTATTTCTTTCTGCTTTTAATGTTCAGATTTCTAAATAATCTTGATAGCCTAGAAGCAGGGGACACACTACAGACACATTACTACTGGCAGCAGCCCTTGGAGAGTGCCTGGCCCTCAGCTGCCAAGCATGGAACTCTTCTTCCCCTCTTCCCCAACAAGAGATTTGTTGGATACCAAGAGATGTTTTGGTTCCTCAGACTACGGGCCTAGAAAGCCAGAGTGTCCTGATGCGGCTGCCCTGGACGGACTCCCAGCGGTTGCTTCCTCTACCTTTAAGATCTGAAAGTGGGGCAAGGCAATGGTTAGGAGCAGGGTCCATGGGAAAGGGGGCTTTTCTCATGGGCTGCCACTCCTTATACACAGGGATGAATATCCGGCTCTCACTAATGGCCCAGGCAGGACACTGTGAGATGGTGAGAGGCAGAGATGAAGACAGAGGCACTTCCCGAGAGGCTTATTCAAGCCTCTTTATTGTCCCCAGCCTCAGGCAGATCTTGCTCCTGAGAGGCAGCCTCTGACGGGTGGAGGGTGGAGCCTGGTGCTGTGTGATGGGAGATGATGCATCGGCCTTTGCAGACCTTGGGTCCAGGGTTGTTGGGTGATACACCCTAGCTAGTCTGGATCCTTGCTGTTTAAGCTACTTACATGTCATTAAGCCAGGGTTCATGCTAAAGAGATCTCTCTGTTGTGTAAACACTGATAGAGGGTGTCGCAGTTACAGGAGTCATTTTGACTCTGAATTATAAATTCTTGGAGTATCATTCTACTATGATTTCAATGCTACCTAGTTTGGGCATAATTTCTCTTAATCCCCACAGGTCCCAGATGGAAATAAACTAGAATTTACCAGGGGGAAGCCTGGCTATGTTGGAACCACCAGTTTAGAAATCAACTCTGTAAAACTCAAAGAAAATGTCATGCTGACCTGTTCGAAAGGTGGACTGGTAAGATTCTCTCAGCAAAACAGAGAATGGAGCACTTTAAGATTACCCTGGTGTAGAGCAGAATGAAGAAGAACCTTGTGGATGTTGAAGATACTATCTAGTTGCATGAAGTCCACTGCCTGAAATTATGACATGATTCTCCCCATGAATATACATCCATTTGGTGTATTTTTTTTGGCCTTTTGGGTCACATCCCACGATGCTCAGGGGTTACTCCTGGCTCTTTGCTCAGGAATTACTCCTGGCGGTGTTCGGGGACTATATGGGATGCTGGGATCAAACCCTGGTCAGCCGTTTGTAAGGCAAATGCCCTACCCTCTGTGCTATCACTCTGACCCAGATATATTTCTTTATACCATCCCACTCTCTACAATTTTTGACATAAGATATTATCTCAGAGGAAGAGACTATGCCTTGAAATCATCATTTGTTTAGACTTCAACCAGAGGTGGCATCACCTGGCATCTGTACCTAAAAGCTGGTTTGTTGATCTTGGATGACACAGCCCCGCCATATAAAGGATTTGGGGTCTCTGGCTTTTGGGGGGCTTTTGGGAATAAAAGGGACTGACTTAGGGAAGAAGGATCCATCTTTGTTTAGCTCTTGACCTGATTTCAGGGTGAGAGGTCCAGCTAGGAGTAAGAGGTTTGGGATGCCCTGAACTTGGATTGTATTAGCAGAATTTGTTTAATTGCTGATGATAAACAAAAGCCTTTGGAACTGTGCTGAACTCATGGATTTCATCCGTCTGTCATTGACCCTTGAGGTAAAAAGGAACTTGTTCTCTGACATCATTGGGGACCCCAGCAGTTCCCTGACACACGGTGAGAAGCTTGTCCCCCAAGATAGAGGACAGCAGGAGATAGTGGACAGCAGGAGCCCAGAGCCGTCTGTGTCTGCATGAGTACTACCAGTGGGAAGCCAGTGGGTGGGCAGAGCCCTGGGGAACTCCGTTCCCTGAAGGCTGTTTCGGTGGTGCAGCTGGGTGGTCTCCATCCATAAATGCTGGCTGCAGGACTGGCCAGATCATGCGGCCATGGGGCAGGCTCCAGATGCACTCAAGGAACATGCTAGAGTCTGACTCCCTGCTGAAACATGTCTATGTATGAAATATTCATATCTGAGAAATGGCTGCATTTTCTCCCACAGAGAGAAGCGAGTGGCCAACTCTAGGAAGGCTCTGCTATGAGCACATAATAGCAGCTCCAACAAATATGTGGGATACAAACGGCAGCCATAGTGGCACATTTGCCACGCAAGGGCTCAGAGAGAACCGTTCATTTGCTCGGTGAAAAGTGCCGCTGGGTTTGCTGCTGCATGCTGGGTACTCTTTGTGCACTTGGGCACTGACTGGGAACAAGAAAGCCGAAAGTCTCTGCTCTTTCAGAACTTGCTTTCTGGAGCGAGAAGCCGGTCACCGCTGACGTTAATTGGATGCGAATCAGGTTCCAGCTGCTCTTCTGAGCGCTTCACCGATACCGTCTCCTGTCTCCTTGTCAGCCAAGGACTGTTGCCTCTATTCCTGCCTCACCAGAGAAAGCTGGGCACAGAACAGTCCCTCAGGTCACCAAGCTTTGGGTGATCTGGCTCCAGACGTCTCTGCTCTGGAACACTTACACTTAGCTACTTCCTGCTCCTCCTTCTCACCTGAGGGTTGGGAGACGCCTGGGAGTGGAGAAAGCCATATTCTTTAGCCTTTGGGGATGGGGAGACAATAGAGGAAACAATGAAGAACAAGAGGAAAAGGTATTAAGCGGCCAGAAATCCCATCGTTAAGGATGGAGCAGGCACGCTCAGCTTAAGCAGCCTTTACATTAGGCTTTGCCTAATGGGGCCTAATTAGCTGAATGGGCTAAATTCCATCGAGCTTCTTCAAGAGACTGAGAATGCAGCAGACACTTTATATATCGAATTTAATCCTTATTATCAACTCATTAAAGTCAATAAAGCACAATTTCCCAAAGGATAAGATTGGTTTAGGCTACTGAATCAGGCAATCTTCAGACTCAGGATAGGGTTCCCAGACCCCACCTCCCTTTTCCACCTACACCATCCAGGATATTTACAATGTTAACTCGAAAAATTCCTCTGAAGACTGTGTTAATAGACAGAAAGAGAAATGTTCGGTGGAACCTTATTTACAAATTGAAAAAGTTGGGGAGGGAATCACCTCAGATGTTTAATAACAGGAAACTAAAGTGTGGGGTCCTTTAATAAAATTCATTCCACTCCTTACAAAATGTATATTTAAACATGGAAAATGCTTCCGATACTCAGCAAAAAGAATCAAGTATTGAAATACTCAGATGCTGGTAGGCAAACACTTATATAAGAACCATTGTGAACGGCAATTTGTCAATGGAAAAGGATTGAATATTGTTGGCATCAGGAGATTCAACTGAATAAGAAAAAAAGGGTGGGCTGTGTTGCAGGACACCTAAAAGCCTAGGCCTCTGCATCTGCCCTGGATTGCCTCCTGCTGGTCACTTCATAGATAGGGGGTAGTCTGAATGAGGCAGTCTTATCTGACCATGTATTCTGTACTGGCAGGTATAAATATTCTCTCATGCTACTACAATCATCGTGGGACTAGCTAGATCTTACCAGCATATTTGCCTGGTCACATTGGATCTCTAAGTAATTAGGCCAGAGAGAAATGCTGTTTGCCTCTAAGCAAGCAAGTATGGCTCCCTGATAACTCAAAGGCAACTAAAATACAAAACTACCGTGAAGTAGACGAGACTCTTGTGAAGGCTTGGGAGAAATATTTAGCTGGCATTAGTATTAGTCTTTGGTACAGAGCCATGCCATCTCAGAAACCCCCTTCTCTACCGTATAAAAGGCATTTCCAGGCAGATCTTGGCTTAAGACATTAGGTGAGGTGCTGGGAGAAATTACCTGAGGGCATTTGATCCTTCCTGCCAGGGGAAGTTACATTTAGCTTATAGCTTCTCCCAGCTCTGCTAGGAGGCTTTTAATTAGCTCTGGGTCCTTATAAACAACCAGATGGTCTCCTGAAGTTGCTACATTTCTTGATCACTTGATCACTTGAATCCTGTTATTCATTGATTTGCTCGAGCGGGCGCTAGTAACATTTCCATTGGACCCTATCACGTGCCAATGTAGCCCAATGGCATCTGGTTGATTCAGGAATATGAAGAGCCTCAAACCGTTCCTTCAGAGTCTACAAGGAAGTATGACCATCTTGTAGGTGGGCGGCCAGGCCACGTGATCTTTTGACATCCTGTGGGATCCAGTAGGTAATGGCTCTAGTCCATCGGTTGTCTCCAAATCGCATTACATGTCCAGCCCCTCTGATTTTCAATGCCTTGGCAAACGAGACAGTGTCCCTGATTCTGGAATAGCGATGGAGGTCAGAACTCCGGATTCCTTCTCTCACTTGAGTGAGGCATGATATTCCAAGCATAGCTCTTTTGATTCCTCTCTGGGAGACCCGAATAACATTCTCATCCTGCTTTCATAGGGGCCCAGGTCTCTGAGGCATATGTTAATGCAGGGAGAATGGTGGAGTCAAAGAGATGTGCCCAGAGCCGGAGGTTCTTTGTCCTTTTAGCTATTTCTTCGATGCCTTTGAAGGCATTCCATGCCGCTCTCTTCCTCCTGTGCAGCTCAGGTTTTAGGTCATTCATCATGTTGATTTCTCGACCTAGGTACACATAACTGCTGCATTCAGAGATGTTTGTTCCATTGAGAGTGAATGGGGCCTCTGGAACGAGTTCATTCTTCATGAACATAGTTTTCTTTAGATTCAGCTGTAGACCTATCTTTCCACATTCTCGGTCAAAGTTAGCCAGCATTTGTGCCACTTGGCTAATGTTTGGTGTTATTAGAACAATGTCATCAGCGGAGGTGGTGTAGTTGCCGACCATCTATCTTCACTCCCATTCCTTCCCATTCTAATTGTTGCATGATGTTCTCGAAGGTGGTGCTGAAGAGTTTTGATGAAATGGTATCACCCTGTCGAACCTCTCTTTTTTTTTTTTTAATTTTTTTTTAATTTTTTTTTATTTTTACAATTACAAAGATATACAATTAAAAAGTTCATATTTGGGTTTTGGTCATACAGTGTAGCAGCACCCATCCCGCCACCAGTGCCCATCCCCACCACCACCCCCGTCCCTCCCCCCCCCCATCTCTATCTTTCTCTTTTCCTTCCTCTCCAGACTATGGATTACAGAACATACATTAAAGGGTTGTCATGTGTATCCTTTTGCCTCTATTTAATGCTCAGTTCTAGGTTGGCATTAGTACCCTCACAATTGTTAGCACACTGTTCCATTTTCTGTCTTACCCAGCCTCTGACTCCCACACGTTTGTGATAATTTCCACCTTTGATAGGACCTCCTGATGTATGTTTCACTTGACCTTGGATATTGGTATCATAATATGTACCTATATATTTATGTTATGCAGATAAATGCAGTCATTCTGTAACTGTCTCTCTCCTTCTGGCTAATTTTGCTCAACATAATCTTCTCCATGTCCATCCATTTGTAGGAAAATTTTATAACTTCATTTTTCCTAACAGCTGCATAGTATTCCATTGTGTAGATGTACCAAAGCTTTTTTATCCAGTCATCTATTTTCGGGCACTCGGTCGAACCTCTCTTTTCACATTAATGATCACTTCTTTGTAGAATGGTGAGCTCCTGGTCGTGAATCCGTAATACAGCTCACGAAGGATCTTGATGTATTGGGTTTGAACACCCTGTTTGGCTAGGGCTTCGATGACTGCTTCAGTCTCCACAGAATCAAAGGCTTTCTGTAAATCAATGAACGTGAGACAGAGCGGCATCTTGTACTCCCTACAAACCTCGATGAGCTTGGTTACTGTGAGGATATGGTCGATTGTGCTGAATCCTTTCCGGAAGCCAGCTTGCTCCCATGGTTGTCCTTCTTCATCTAGTGTTCTGCTAATCCTGTTCAGGATGACTCGTGTAAACAGCTTGTAGATGACGGACAACAGGCAGATGGGGCGATAGTTGCCAACGTCGTGAATGTCTCCCTTCTTGAACAGTAGAACTGTCCTGCTGGTTTTCCATTGGGAGGGCACCTTGCATTCAGACAGGTAGCGTGTGAAGAGCCGAGCTAGTGTATTGATGAGTACCGATGGCAGATTCTTCAGGTATTTGGGTCTGACTTTCTCTGGGCTACATTTCCACAGAGCTATTTTCCTGTTTTCATCTCTAGATAGCCCTGCCCAGAATGGGCTGGGCAGGGAGTTTGGGCAGATTTCTGTATCACTGTATCACGGTCTTCCCGTTCATCATCGATTTTCTCGAGCGGGCCCCAGTAACATCTCCATATGCTCTGTCTCATGCTAGTGGAGCCCAAGGCATCTGCTTGCTCCAGGAACATAAAGAGCCTCAATCCATTCCGGAATGAGGTCTATAATTGTTACTGGTATTTGGCATATATATCAAATACAACACGGGTAGCTTGCCAGGCTCTGCCGTGCAGGTAGCATACTCTTGGAGGCATCTCTAAGTCCAGTATTTATTGATGAACCGCGAGGCCGCTAGTGGCAGCGCGAAGCCGGGCGCTGATAGGCTGGTCTGCTGGGTGGAGGTCTGATGAGAGAAGAAGTCCGGATGTGGAAAATGGAGGCCCTCATGGAGTGGGGGGGTCGTCTGGCTTGTTGTGAGGCTCTGCTGGGGTGGTGGGCAGGGCTAGAACCCACCATCCCTCTCGGGCGCCTCCCTGAGCGGCTGGTCACAGGGAGAGCCAGTAGCAGCTCTGCCCCATGTCTGCGTAGTCTCGGGCAGATTTCTAGCTATAAAATAAGCTGCAAGAAGAAGGAAGCTCTCTCTTTTTCCTTTTTTGCCATTTCGGCTTCCCTTGGTGTTTTGCTTCTCCGTCCTCTCCATTCTCTGTTGGGCCTCAATACGTGGTGGCAGCCATCTTGGCCTACACCTGGCTGGGGCCTAGCTGGAAACCCAGAGTCCGGAAGTTTTCCCTGCTTCTTGGATTGTATATTGGATCCTGTGATAGTAAAGCCCTTTTAAAACTGCATCGGATTCCTGCATCCATTCCCCGCCGGCCGGAGGTAGAAGGGAACTTCGTTTCCGCACTGTCGGGGACCCCAGCGGCCCTCCCCGACAGGGCTGTTGTGACAGTACAGCGAGGAGGGCATCTGCCTTTCATGCAGATGACTCGGGTTTGATCCCGGCATGCCATATGTTCCTCTGAGCACCACCGGGTGTGACCCAAAAAGCAAAAACAAACCAAAAAACCCCAGAAAAAACCAACACCGATGGCCGCACGCCAAATTGCTATTGATGATTTGAGAAAAGAAGTGTCAGTTTGTGCTGTGTCATTGTTAATTTTCTTTTTACATGGTCCGTGCATTGCTCTTTTGATTAGAAAAACCCTATTAAAATAAATGCAAATAATTAGACTCAGAAAAGGACTATTTTGACATTTATTTTAAAGGATCGGTGAGTGGATTAAAAAAATTAATCCAGAGGTCAAATAGAGAATTCATGACCAAAAAAAAATTAAACAGTGGCGGGTGGGGAGGGGGGACTGATTTGGGGAATGAGTTTATTTTTTCACCTTTGGAAACATCTGAGTGCGGAGTTATCAATCAAATTGTATGCAACCTTTCAGGTAGTGAAATCACTGAAGCGTTGGGAAACTGAATGAGATGGAGATGGTGCTGATGGAAAGCCAAGTCGCTGCCTGTGAAGACTCCGTATCTGGCAGCAGGGACTGTGCACCAGCTAAGCGGGGAGCCCCCGGGCGCTGAAAGTCAAGGTTGCCCAGATGAGCCGATGCAGACGTCTGCTGAGAATGATCTTCAAGCGCCGGAAGTCAAGACATTGTTTTTCCTTCCCTTGGGAAGGTCACACATTTATTAGCTTAAGTGAGACGTCAGGCTTTCAGCCCCAGGAAACTGCATGCTGAACTGGAATCTTCATCAGGAAAGACAAGCATGTTATTAAACATAGAACAGCAATCGTGTTACAGAAACCAGGACAGCAGATGGTTCCCTCGACCAGGAGCTATCACAGAAACCCCGTGAAGTAGTTTCTGGGGGCTGCAGGTACTAGTGGCACACAGAATGTGTCTTGATTCAGGGCACAGGCGCCCTCATCCTTTATGCCCCCTAACTCTGCTCCATTCCATAGGGACGAGCCCTCAGAACTCACAGCTCTTCTTCATGATGGCAACGTCTAGCTCTTGCTTTGGATTTTCAATACAGGTTGGGTGCTTTGAGGTGTGTTATCATTTAAAAGTTATGTCTTTCTCCACCAACGTGAGATCTTCAAGGAAAGAAAGAGTTATGGCTACAATTCTAAGCCCACTGTACAACCATACATTAGAGGGAAAAGGGGAAGAGAAAAGAGGGTTGGGGTCGGAGAGTAGGTACAATGGGTAAGGAGCTTGCCTTGCACATGACTGACTCAGGTTTGATCCCCAACATCCCATAGTTTCCCGAGTCTGTCAGGAGTGATCCCTGAGCACAGAGCCATTAGTGAGCCCTGAGCAGAGGCAGCTAAACAAGCAAGCAAAAAACAAAGAGAGAAAACATGAAACAAAAGTGCTTTTCCTCTCCAGCACACACCATGTGTCTTGGCAACTAGTCAACCATTGTGATGGACGGGATGAGGCAGAAGAAAAGGTTTGTGGGAAAATCCCTTCAAATGGCACCAGGAAGCAGAAGTCACACCTGTGGGTGAAGAAGGAGGCGAAGCAGTAGAAGGCCCTGCGGGTGGGCAGGTGTTCCCGGGCAAAGGGGAATTGAGGACAGAACCTCTGAGTCCTTCCTCCTGTGTGAGGCTCGGGAGGTCACGCCAGAAACATGGAGGGACCATAATAGATTCCAATGAGCTGTTTGGAATGGCCAAACATAGCAAGAGGCTGCATTAGTATTCCCAGCTGTCATCAGCTCATCGCTGTGCTTAGAGGAGCCCCGCCACAGCCAGAGGAGGGAGATGAACTTTATTTTCTGGCTCTGATGAATTGATTCCCTGCCTGTCAACTTTTCTCAACTGGCCTTGACCCTCAGGCCATGCCTATCTTCCTAGTTCTGCTCAACTGTCCACCCTGAGAGCTCCGGGGCAGGGGTCCATTTCCATCCCAGTGACCTGGTTCTATCTTTCTACCTGGAGGGTTTCTCCATGAGGCCCACCAGCCCACCTTGGTTGAAGTCCAGAGACAAGCCCCCAGTCCTGGGGGTCTTCATTCCAGATGACTTGTTGGAGAGGGCCAGGTGATGAAATCACGTTGTAAAATATATCTCAGAGGGCTGGAGAGAGAGAGTTCAGGGGTGTGGAAGCTTCCTTGCACATGGTCCACCTGGGTTTAGTCCCCAGCATTGCACAGGGTCCCCTCAGCCCTGCCAGGAGTTGATCCTGAGCCAGGAGTAAGTCCTGAGCACCTGAGTATGACCCAAAAATAAAGAAAAAAAAATGGAAGACAGGCACCGTGAGCATAGACAGGGCTTCCAGACACGGCCTGTCTCTGCCCCTGTCTCTGCTCTGAGGCCCAGCTCTGAGACAGGGAGGGAGGGGCGAGCCGCAGTCCTCACTGCACCCTTGGGAGAAGCAGACCATGTGATGGCAGTAACCCGTCGATAGGTGTGTCGGGAGGCGTCACGTGGCCGCGGCGTCTCAGGTATTTTTGTCAAACCATCTGGATGGTTTGTTCATCAGTGTCTCCGCTCTGGCAGCTTTTGCTCTGAACACTTTGCCCTGACCCATTTCTCACACCTGCTGCTTCCTGCCTGCCCGGACGCTCAGCAATGGCCAGGGGAGATCCTTCATCGTGGCCACCCTTTCCTCGCCGGCCAGGGACAGGACTGTGAGGAGGACAAATCTTGCTCTTGGCTGACCACACTATCTCTGGTTAAGCTCACAAACCTCCTGATGCTTGGAGCAAAGTGGATCCGTTCTTTCTCTAAAGGAAGCTACGACCTCTCAGCGTGGTGGGTTGATCCTCACCAGCTGGGAGAATGAGCTGAGACGGAGCAGCAGGGAGGGCGTTCGTCTCGCACACAACAGACCAAGTTTGATCCCTGGCACCCCAGATGGTCCCCTGAGCCTCACCAGGAGTCATTCCTGAGATCAGGGCCAGGGTAAGGCTTGACCACAGCATTTCTTCGTGGGTCTGGAAGGCAGAGCCATGGGCTCCGAACTGGTCCTCCGGTACCTGGGGCTCCCTTGTCCGACTCCCTCTGCCCTGCTGTGTTTCTCTCTCACTGTGGCTCAGGAAGGCAGCTCAGGTGGCTTTCTGGGGCTGAATGACTGTTCCTTGCTCGCACCAGCCAGCGCAGCACTTTGAGCAAGGGCAGAAGCACCGTGTTCCAGGGGTTTGGGCACAGCTGAGCGCGTGGTTCCCACAACCCCAAGGAGACACCGCTCGCTGAGCCAGACTAAAGGCGCCCGATCTTGAAGGGGAAAGGACAGCTGCGTTGATGTCCGGCTGGTGGAGTGCGCATGGCCCCCTCCTGACACACACACACCGCACCCCACCGCAGCTGCCAGTGCAGAGGAGGGAGGCGTCACGGAAGGCGACACAGCTCCCTCTGTTCAGGGAACCCCCCGTCCTGACATGGCAAAAGCATCCTCCCGGCGGAATCAGGGGTGGGGAGTGACCCGAAAACCCCCATATGGCTTTTCTGTAGACGCAGTGCGAGGAGAGAGCCTCATCTGTGGGCTCAGACCCCCATGTGGGGTCTCCGGCTTCAGGCTAATGCAGCTGTTTCCTGGTGGGGACAAGCCAGGCTCACATTCAGAAAGAGGAGACGGGGAATTCCTGCCGCAGCCCCAAGAGCAGCAGTGTTCACACCCTCACTCATGTCGGTGGCCTTGTGGGGTGTCGGGAGACTGACAGACAAGCTTTTAATCCCCCATGACATGGGGCCAGAGACAGTACAGCCGGGAAGGTATTTGCATTGCACCCTGCTGTCCAGCGTTTGTCTCCCTGCATACCCGAGCCCCTGAACTCCACTAGGAGTGATCCTGGTGTGCAGAGCAGGGCACAGAGCCAGCAGGAAGCCCAAAGCATTGCCAGGTGTGACCCACAACCCAAACAAAAACAAGCTTGTGACATCTCATGCCACCTGCTTGGGTCCCCCAGCCCCCGGGTCTGTCCCAGGGAGCTCCGACCCCTCCAGGTGCCTAGACCCACAGCGCCATCTCAAGCTCTCCCCGGGACCCTGCCCACCCACAGGACCCAGCCCCTAGCTCCCCGCTCGCTCCAGATAAAACTATATATTGGTCCATCAGCGACTCAGCTCGGGATCAGTGAGGGCCTGTCTTTGGACATACCCGAAACTGGCTCCGGCCCTGAGCCCCACGTGGTGACCTGTCCTCCTCCTGCCCAACGCAGACCTGACCCCCGTTCTGATCACGGCCATCTCGTGCGTTCTGCTGCTCTCGGCGGACTTCAGGCCTCCTGCTAGTGAGCAGCACACGGTACCCAGGCCTGTCGCCCTCGCCTTTGCCCTCCGCTGTGGGACGGAGGCTGGCCCATGCCTTGAACCTGCTCTGCCAATGACCCTCTCCTGTCCCCACTGTGGACCTTCAGACCCACAGTGGCTGCCATCACAGAGGGTCATCCCATTGGCTCCCGAGCTCAGCATGAGAAACCCAAACCCCTTTGCTCCAACCTGCTGCCCCTCCCCACCCTGCACATTCCTCCATCCTGAGAGCACCCCCTCCCCCACCCCTTTTCTAGAACCCATCGTCCCACCCACTCCAGGAACACCAGCCTCAGCCCTTCTCCTCACACACCTTTTATGAGCTGGCTGGCTCCTCCGCCTTTCAGAAGCGGCCTCCTCCTGGTTGTACTCCCGGCCTTCCCTAGGCAGAGATTGGCCTGACCTCTTGGGACTCCCCATCTGAGCTCTCCCCGCAGAGTGGAGACATCCACGCAGAACATTCAGTCCTGACTCAACACCCACCTTCTCAGTCCCCTCACCTGGTCTTTGAATGCCTCCATGTCAGGCCTTGGTCCCTGGGGTGCAGCTGACACCCCAGCTCTTGGGGACAGTGACAAATGTGGGCTGGCAGTGGTGACAGATGTCACCTGTTCACTGCTGGCCCCTCCAGCTGTCCCCTCTCCGTTTGGCCTACACCCCACCCCCCAGATTCTTTTTTAAGATGGAGCCTCCTATTTCTGGGCCAAGGCCAAGGACTGTGCCCCCTGCCCTGACCCCCTCACTTCAGTCTGTTTCAAGCCTATTGATTTTCCTGGACTCCGGGGAGGGGGACAGCCCCAGGAGGTCTTGGTGTTGGCGGGGCCTGAATCAACACACCTGTTCCTCCAGCCTCACATGCTACTTACCTTAGCTGAGTGCCTCTTACCCTCCTCATCCCCAAGACTAGGGGTGCTGGGGGACACCATGCTGCTGGCATGACTTTTGACCCCCAACTTGGTCCATGCTCCGGGCCCTGAGCCCATAGCCCCCTCCCCCACCTCAGTCTGCCTGTAATTTAAGGCCTTGGTAACTTCTCCCAGGCTCGGGATGGGGCCAGACAAAATCATGCATAGCTTGAGAACAGGTCAGAGCGGCCTGGGATCAGAATTGGACCCCATTAAGGATCCAGAGCTCCCACCCAAAGGAGCCCAAAGAAAGAGAAACAGAACCTTATTTGGCAGAATTTAAGGTATCCCTTTAGGGACTAAAAGAAAGATTTGCTTCATGAACTCTGGATGGATCAAAAATGCTTTAATGAATTTGGGGCGAAGGCACATTTAGTGATGTGCAGGGCTTGCTCCTGGTTCTACACTCAGGAATCACTTACAGGATTCTGGGGTTCAGTCTGGCTCAGGTGACTGAAAGGCAAATGCCCCACCTGCTGAACTGTCACTCTGGCCCCCTGAAAGATAAATATTTTTAAGTACCAAATTCTCTTTGTTCCCTGGGTTTGGGAGTATCAAAGCCTTTCTTTGATGAAAGTTAAATTATTCGCATTTATTTACTATTTTAGTTTGTTTGGGGGCCACTCCTGGTAGTGCTCAGGGCTTACTCCTGGCTCCACACTCAGGGATCACTCCTGGCAGTGCTTGGGGCGGCAGGGATGGAACCTGACTCGGCCACATGCAAGGCAAGTGGGCTACCCACTGTGCTATCATTCTGGCCCTCTTTGCTGGCAGTTTCAAGGGCCAAGAGGGCTTTTGCCTTGCTGGGTCTCTGGGGACACGCCTGGGAATGTGCTCACGAGCTGTGCAGGAGCCCTGCATGAGGACGGGCCTGGGAGGAAGGGGCCCAGAGCAAGGCAACATAGGATGGGGCGGAGTCCAGGCACCTCCCGGCACGGCCAATAGGAGCCGCGCATCTCCCCCAATCCCCTAGAATGGGGAGATCAGAGCTTTTCTTCAATACACTTTGTTTGTTGGGCCACACTCCGGCCTCTAGGTGCCAGGACATTAAGAATAATAGAAAATCTTCCATCATCATATTCAATGAAGGCACCGCTGATGCCATTAGCTTTCGTAAACTTCCGTGGCGCATCACTGGAGTATTCCATTTTCCTCGGGAGGGACTGTCCCCAGACCCATTTGACAGAAAAGAAGGAAAAGAGTCACTTAACCGGGAGAGTGGGGCCGTGACAGGACCCAGAGCCGCACTCCCTAATCTTCCCTCTCCCTCCCCAGCTCTTCCTCCGTGGGCACCATCACCCCACAGCCTCCCTTCCCTGCCTCCTGCTCCTCTGTACCCCAGGAAGCACATTGTAATCAAGTGCCCAGAAAAACACACACACACACACACACACACACGTGCTTTGGAACAGTTCCCCATGGGTTGTGGAGTCAGCCCGAGCACGACACACTGCACCCCACCTCTTCTGTGCTCTCTGCTTGAGGAGTAACAAAGTGTGCCGCTCCCATACACATGGGGTCCACCAGCTTCCAAACATTGTCAGCCCCAGCAGGCCCCGGGCAGCACCAGCTGGGAGTCAGGGCGGGCAGCCGTGGGGCTTCCCATCTCCTGATGAATGGGTCACTCCAGGCTACCACCCTTGGGCGTGGGCCATGGAGCAAGTGAGCAGGTGCCTTTGAGGTCTCGTGCATCAGGCAGCTGGGCTTAATGAAAGCTCCTTAAGCCTGGAATTAGCGGTGGGGCCTCATCCTGATGCCTGGGCAGGGGAATGACCTTGAGCAAGGTCTCGCCCCCACCCCCCAGCTGCCAAGTGGGCACAGCTCCCCTGATGCCCCCTGCAGTGCCCTCATTCTTCACCCTCAGTTCTTTTGCACCTTCTGAGGATTCTGGGCTCATGTTCTCTCCTGCCTTGCAGCTGCCAAAGAATGTGTTCCCACGTTGTAGTTAAAGACACAAAACTATGATCATGGTAGGAAAGCCAGGAAAAATATACAGAAGTCAAAGCCCCACAGATTCCTTCTGAAGCTACTGCTCATATTCAATTTGTATTTTAGACATTTTATTGTCTGTCATGTTAGATGTAGACTCAGACACGCTAACATAAGAGGCCCAGCTCATTCTCTATAGCTTTTCCTTATTCTTTGAACGCTACATCCAAAGCATCTTGTGTCATTAAGATATAGTTGTTGGCATCACTGTCAGTCTGTTAAATACTTCATTGGACACTGGGTCGATCCGTTTATTCCTTCCCCTATTGCTGATCATTTCAAAGGCTTCTGATAGTTTAATATTATACACTGCATCGAGTGGGCTTGAGTTCACAAATCTGCTTCTTCATTCTCATCGCTCCCTCAGGCAGGATTTTATTTTTTTATTTTTTATTTTTTTTTTTAAGTATTTTATTATACCACCGTGAGATATACAAATAAAAAAGATATACAATTAAAAAGTTCATGTTTGGGTTTTGGTCATACAGTGTTTCAGCACCCGTCCCTCCACCAGTGCCCATCTCCCACCACCAACATCCCCGGTTCCCTCCCCTTCCCCAGCCCTGCTCCATGGCAGGTTCTTTATTTCTTTCCCTTCTCTCTCTTTCTCTTTTCCTTCCCTTCCAGACTATGGATTACAGAACATACATTAAAAAGGTTGTCATTTGTATCCTTTTGCCTCTATTTAATGCTCAGTTCTAGGTTGGCATTAGTACCCTCGACTATTGTTAGCCCCTGTTCCAATTTCTGTCTTACCTAAACTCTGACTCCACACGTTTGTGATAATCTCCACCTTTGACAAGACCTCCTGATATATGTTTCACTTGACCTTGGATATTGGTATCATAATATGTACATATATATTTATGCCATGCAAATAAATGCAGTCATTCTGTATCTGTCTCTCTCCTTCTGGCTAATTTCACTCAACATAATCTTCTCCATGTCCATCCCTTTATAGGCAAATTTTATAACTTCATTTTTCCTAACAGCTGCATAGTATTCCATTGTGTAGATGTACCAAAGCTTCTTTATCCAGTCATCGATTTTCGGGCACTCTGGTTGCTTCCAGATTCTGGCTATTGTGAATAATGCTGCTATGAACATAAAAGTAGGGATGGTGTTTCCGCTGCGTATTTTTGGTTTCCCAGAGTAGATTCCCAGGAGTGGTATGGCTGGGTCAAATGGGAGTTCAATTTCTAGTCTTTGGAGGAAAGTCCATATTGTTTTCCAGAAAGGCTGTACCAGCCGGCATTCCCACCAACAATGGATGAGTGTCCCCTTTTCCCCACATCCACGCCAGCACTTGTTGTTCTTGCTCTTTTGAATATGTGCCAGTCTCTGTGGTGTAAAGTGGTATCTCATTGTTGTTTTGATTTGCATCTCTCTGATGATTAGTGATGATGAGCATTTTTTCATATGTTTTTTCAGGCAGGATTTTAGAAATGAGACATGCGGACAGAGAGGGGCATGTCCAGCAGGTCCAAAGGAAGTTCCCTTCTGGAAGTCCCTGGTCGTATAAAGAAGTGTCCCCAGATCTAGGTGTTAGGCGTGTGGGACAGGGCCGGGTTCCATGACCACATTCTCATTTCTTCCCTCCTTCAAAGTCTTGCTCTTCTGATACAAAGAGCAGTTTCTCGGTCTGCCTCCTGGATACTTTTTCAGCTACTGGCTAAGAGTGTTGCTCATTTTCTCTGCAAATGCTCTTACTGGGCTTTACAGAGGGCTTGGTGGAGTCTCCATCGCTGGGCGCCTCTCATGGAATCTCCTGAGATGGGGGCGAGCCTGCTGTGTGAACGGACTCACAATTCCCCTCTCGACCTTGCTAAAATGTGTGGGCACGTGCTTGTCAGCTTCCCCCATGGCCCTGGAGGGAAGGACCATGCAGGGTCCCGGACTGCCTCTGACTTCCCCTCTGCTCGCTCAAAGACAGCGTCCTCCAGGATGGAGTGTGAGTAGAGTTTTCTTCCTCACCAAGGCTGGAGCCCCTGGCGGGACCCTATATTCCTCATCATGACAGGAATGTCCCACGTCCAGCTCTCTCTGGGCCTCCAGTATGGAGGTGTCAAGTTTTTTCTCAAACTCCTGCACAGGGAACTTGGAAAGGAGGGGCTGGGAGTGTTTTGGGGCCCTCTCTAGAGGAGGTTCCCTGACCTCTAAACTGGTGTCCCAACTGGAGAGTAGAAGGACAGTGGTGAACCCTGTTTTCCCCAGGGCTGGGGACCTCAGCACAGCCCAGAGGTGAGCTGGAGTATAGAAAGGCCAGCGGATTCAGACACAGAAGCTGCCACCTAGTCTCACCATCAGGGCTACGGGCACTTAGGACCTGAGGCATCAAGAGAAGGAAAGGACACTTGTTACCCAGACAGGTAACACCCACTCGGGCGGGGCTCCCAGAAGCCATCCCTTGAATCTTCTTTTACACTCGTGCCTTGGGCTCCTCCCTCTTATCTGGCTGTTGCTTCAAAATCTGCTTACAGAGCTCGAGGGCGCTGGCTGAGGTGCGCAGGTGAGCGGTATTCTGTGACTGCTTCCAGGAGAGAAACACTGAGAGCCTGAGTGTATCCGCTGAGGCTCCTCAAGGGAAGGTAAGGGAGAGTGTTTCTCTCTGTGACCTCCCGGGACACATTCCAGCCTGGAGTCTACAGAACACACAGGGACAACTGTCTCACACAGCTCCTGAGCTCCCTGTGCTGTGCCTATTATTTGGGGGATGTTTGGGAGTTTGACCCGAGCCGAAGCACAGCTTCTGAAACTCAGTCTGGCTCCACCACGGAAGAGGTAGGCCAACCTTTCCTGCAAAGAACAAGATTGTAAATATTTTCGTTTTGTCACCATATGGTACCCGTGGCCACTTCCTGGCTCCGCTGTTAGCCTGAAAATAGACACAGGCAGTGTGTAAACAGGTGAGCAGAGCTGTGTGCTGATAAAGATTTATTTACAACGGCAAGTGGGGGCACATATAGCCCATGGGCCATAACTGTTTTGTTTTTTTTTTGCTTCTGGACATATCCTGTGGGGTGTTCCCGACCCAGTACAAGGCCTCCCGATACTGAGCATGAAGCCGGAGAGGGCAAACTCCTGGGAGAGGGTGGCCTGCTCCCGAGGAAGCCTTGCCACCTGCTCCCTGAGCTCCAGGGACGAGAAAACAGCATGTGGCTACCCAGTTTGGGGTCTCTAGGGCCTAGCCAACCCCAATACCCAGCCCTACCGGCGTCTATTTCTAGAAAGTCTGTACAAGTCAAAAGCCTCCAGGGAGGCTGTGTGGACCTGTGTGAAATCCCTGTGCATTCCCGAGGCAGCACATTTATCTGGGTAAACTGGGGGTCAGTGGCCTTGTCTGAACCGGATGCTTTGCTGGAGAGCAGCTGTGGCCACCTTCCCCCCCACCACCCCACCTCCGCAGCAGAGCCCTGCCCCCCAGGCCCAGCTCCTTCTCCCTAGGCGCTGACTGCAGAGGAATGCGAGGGGCGTAGCAAGGTGAACCCCACATGCGCTGCAGGGGCTCAGAGACACCCACACAGGGCCCAGGTCGCTGGGGGCTCCCTCTTTGAGCCCGGAGGGAGGGGCACTGGCAGCCTTGTCACTCAAAGTGGGCTCTGCGGGTTGTGGAAGGAGCCCTGTGGAAGGGCTTTGAGCAAGCCAGGCTTGGAAAGTGCCGCCTGGAATCGCAGCTCTGCCTCTGGCTGAGAAGGCTCAGCGCCCGCAGCTTCCTTATGGTAGCACAGACCCTTTCTGGGGCTACACCTCAGCTTCCTCGTCGTTCTTCATGTTTCTTAGGAAATTTGGCATCCACAGCAAGGGAAATGAAAGCAAAGTCAACCCCGCTGGGGCTTGGTCCTGTGAGAAAGATTTCTGTGCAGTGACAGTTTCATGAAGATGAACAAAAACGCATCCCACTGATGGAGACACGGATTGGCCAACAGCACATCCAGCAAAGGGTTAATATTCCAAACAGACAAAGAGCTCATATAACTAATCACGGAAAACCAAACAACCCAATTAAAAAATGGGCAGAGGATCCAAATGGACACTTGTCCAGAGAAGACAGATGACCAGCAGGCGCCCCGGCGCACTTACATCCGGACTGCTCATCGTCTCTGAATATGCGGGGAAATGCAAATCAAATCAGCCACGAGCTAGCCCCTCACACCTGTGAGATTGGCCAGGCTCCAAGAGACAGGATGTGGCGAGAGAGGATGTGGGCAGAGGCCCCTGGCATGGGAAGGCAAATTCTGTCCTGGAAGGCCATTATGGAAAGCAAGTATGGATGCTCCTTCCAAATACTCCAAATAGAAATTTCCAGTGATCCAGTTTATCCCACTTCTGAATATTTACCGAAGATGCAGAAGCACCAATTGAGAGGAAACATACGCCTCCGTGTTTATTGCAGTGTTGGTGAAAACGCCAAGAGCTGCAAACAGCCCAAGTGTCCATCAACAGTTGGGTAAGAGGGAGTCGAGCTGGATGGTGGCCTAGGACCCAGCTGGGAAGGAACCTGAAATCCTGTCCTTGGCCCCAGCACGGACAAGCCTCAGGGTCAGCGTCTACTTCATGAAATGAGTCAAGGAGGATTTCATGAGCGTGAGGTGGCTCATGTGAAACGAAACAGAGGATCTCATTTTCAAGAAGCGAACTTTGAGACTATAAGAGCAATTGAGTGTTTAACAGAAGCCCAGAGAGAAAGGGGTTGGGCAGGTTGGGTCAGCAGTCCTGGCCTGTGCTGAAGGATGAAACTGAACCTTAAGTGATACAGATGATGTGTTGAGTGCTCAGGTGTGGAGTTTAAGTAATGCCCACTTGAAACCTATAGAAATCAAGAAATCAGCTGAGGGCAGGGGGTGGGGTCAGCAACAGAACTCTTAACCTTGCACGTGGGAGGGCCTGGGTTCAATCTCCAAGATGGAAAAATTTGCGAAATTATAATGGAAAGAATGTATGTGAATTAACAAGCTGTATTTTTTCGTTAAAATATCGCAGATTCTAGCCCAGAGCTAGGCTCTCAGGTTGCTGAAGATTCTTGTTTTTAATGTTTTTTGGGTGAAACTGTGTCCAATTAAATGGACTTTTTGTCTTAGAGGTCACATCCTAGAAGCAGAGACAGAGAGGAGAGTCTTCTTCAAATGATTTATTGGGTCAGTGCTCAAGGGCTAAGACGGGGGGGGGGGCAGGGGAAGTAGCTGAGCAAGGCAGGCCAAGGCCGGGCCTGACTCTAGCTTGATTCCTGGGGAGCCCAGAAGCACAGATTGCTCCAAAGATTCTGTGTCCCTCCTTGAGGAAAGGAGCTCCCGAATATGCATCTGTCCCCAACCTGTCAGCCTTGGGTAGACAGTCCCTCGCGTAGTAACCTCCTGGTGGGAGGCCATTTCTTTTCAGCGGAGGGAGGGCAATTATGTTGCAAATAGCAGCTGGGCACCCTGGGCAGCTGGCCCTCAAAAAATGCTTGTGGACAGGGCTACCTGGCCAAGGGGCTCTTGGCAGGGCACCCAGAGCATCCATCTCAACAGTCTAAATGTTTAATCAAGTTCGTGGGCCAGAACCAATCAGGTGCCAAGTGCTTTGTAATTAACCTCAGTGAGATAAAACAAAATTGAACCACAGGTATTTTCAGACCCTCTTCGACAGGGCTGTGATCATGTCCATGGGTGTTGAAAATCGCCCCAGGAAGGCAGGGAGACCAGAAAACTGGCCCTGGAGGAGCGTATGGTCTCCTTAGGGGGTTCAGGAAGGACGTCACATAGTAATGGGAAAATCTAATCATAGACCTCGAGGCGCAACTCCGGGGCTGCAGAGACGATCAGGGGTCAGGCCTTGCATGTGGACAAGCCCAGTCAATTCCCTGCACCGCATAGTCCCCCTGAGCATAGCCAGAGACAATCCTGGAGGCGCCCAAGCACCCCTGGGATGACACAGGACTCTGCGGCACTGAAGAATCCGGGAGCAGTGCTCCCTCATGGAACCACCAGCGAAGTTAGCCAGAACTCGCTGGAATGGCCCAGCAGGATCTCTGGAGCACAGCGTGGGAGGCTTAAAACATAACTTGAGCCATGATTAGGTAATTCAGGACACCTGCCAAAGGCACTGACCAGGACAAGCCAACAAGAGTGAATAGGAAGCATCATGAGTTCCTGAACTGAGAGAAAGGGGAGAAGAGAAATTTAGGCCCAGTGAATGGAACGATTCATAGCAAGTTCTCCACATGCCGGGCAGAGAGGCCCCAAAACCAGGCAAGGAGAAGCGGCTTCCCCCACTATCCAAAATGATAACTCCCCATTTGCCAGGTAATCTGGGTCTGGGAATGCTGTTACAGTTTATTTACATGGAAAAATTTTGAGCATGTCCAGATTCCAAAAAATAAGCAAACAAATGACACCAAATAAGAACAAATCTACTTTCAGAGTTCAGGGAGAAGCCCGAGCAATTAAATGTGGACATCTCTTTGTCTGGGGTGCACTATTAACCACTCCTAGGCACCTTCCATCTGAGCCCAGCAAGGCACTGCCCAGACAAGCAAGCAAATCGGCCCACAGCAGTGAGCACTGTCTCCAGGCCCCGGGAGGGAAGCAGGATGGCAACTCCAAAGACCAGGGAGCTGCTGATTCAGGGAATGACACGGGCCTTGCCTGGAGGAGACCCAGTCGATCCCTGATAGCCCTTGTCCCTCCGCCACCACCCGGAGTGATCTGTGAGCGACCTGCCAGGAGTTAGCCGTTGAGGACTGCTGGGACTGACCCTCAAACCAAATTAAAAATATGAAACAAAGACCGAGGCCTCAGACTGAGCGAGGTGTCTGTGGATGGGAACCTGCTTTGCATGTGTGAGGAGGTCTTGGGTTCCAGCCCAGACCCAGAGTGGTCCAGAACATGACCAGAAAGGGTCATAGCACTCAGTCTCCAGCAGGCGTGCCCGACCACAGCACCACAAAGAAACATGTGACCAGTTTGAGCCCAGGCTTTGCAGGAGGTTTACACCGAGAGTGCCGACCCTCTGTCCTAGTCTGAGTCTTTTCCTGGCGCTAGGCAGCAACCTGGGGCTTCTCTGCTATCTCTTGTGTGCTGGAAATCCCAGATGTCCCACCGCCATCTCTTTCCGGTGCTGTTGGACTCTTTTTTTCCTGGCAGGAATGCAGATTTCTGGGCTGGGGCTATGGCTCAGCAGGCTGGGGCAGTTGCTCGGCATGCAGGAACTCTGGGTTTAGTCCCTGGTACCTCAACACTGATGGGGTGAACCCCAGCCTCTCAGTAAAGAAACACAGACTAGGAGCAGTGCTGGGAGGAAGAACAGGGGGTGCATTCAGCCTGTGGCAGCCATGGGGCCCACTGCTGGGCTTGTGGCCCTCCCTGGAGGGACCTGGTCATGTGTCCCTGAGGTGCCTCATGGGAATGCAAAGGGAGGGAGTTGAGCTCGTGCACAACAGGCTGGCAGCTTGTCGGGACCCTGCTGCTGTCCCCTCCTTCTCCCTCATTTTCATACACCAGGAGAGGAGAGGGTTCTTTCATCCTTTTTATTTGGGGCCATATCCAGCAATGCCCAGAGCTTACTCTGAGGCCTGTGCTCTGGCATCGCCCCTGGTGGTGCCTGGGGAGCCTTTGGTGGTGTTCCGGACTGAACTGGGCTGAGTGCAAGGCAGGCGCACTCTCTGCTGCTCCGTGCATCCAGCCCCACCCAGGCCTGAGCCAGGCAGCCCCAGGCTCATACATGAATCTGGTCCAGGGCCATGAGCTGTTCTAGTTCTCTTAAGCATTTGCTCGGTGCATCCAGCCCAGGGAGGATTCGCTTCTTGGGTAAACTGAGTTTGAGTGCTAGGGATGGCCCACTGGGCCAGGAGTGGCAGGGCCAGGTGCCCTGAAGATTGGCAGTAGGCCTCAGTCAGGTCCCCACAGCAGGTAGGAGGGGAGCCACTGCCATGCCTGTGAGAGAGCACGGAGCAAAGGCTGGGAGCTACCTAGGGACCCCGAGCCTTCGTTCAGCTCAGATCTCTCCTCACCTTGGCTGGTTCTGACAACCTGGGGACAGCTGGTGACACCATCGCTGCTTATCACCTGGGTTTGTTCTCGACCCCTGCCTAGGGCCTCTGGCTGGGCTGTGCTGGAACTTTCTCTCTGGGCTCTCTGTGCACTTGTTGTAGTAATTCTGACCCCTTTGTACCCAGGCAGAGTGGGAACCTCCAAAACATTGTCACCGGCAGGCCCTGGGGGACCGAGGAGGGCCTGGGCAGCTGCCTGCCCCGCTGCCTGAAGCTGCCATGGGGCAACGTGGGCAGAATCTCCGCCGCCAAGCTTGGCCAAACATTAAAACCACTTGGGGAGCTTGAAAATGTCCCATTGTTCAGGCCACAGCCCAAATCCATAAAATCCAAGTGCGTGGTGGGGAAGTCAGGCATCGGCAGCTTTTAAAGGTCTCAGGACGCCAACACGCGACTAGGGCTTAGAGTGGTGAGCGTGGGCGCTGCATTCAGCAAGCTCCTCTCTGCTCCTCCCCATCACCGCGATTTTAGAAACTCAAGTTCACCACCACACTGGGAAGTGCTCCTGGATCCCTATAACCACTCCTGGGGAGAGAGGGGTCCAGTCGGCAGTGCCTGGGATAGAACCAAAGTCTCGTCCACGCAGAGACTAAGTGTGTTACACTGAAGCCCCTCAAGAGCCGCTTGTACAGGGACTCGGGTAATTTCCTGCCTGCTCTGTCGATGCCCCCTACCTGCTTCCTGGTGACCTCTTTACCAGCTATGCTGCTTCCTCCTTCGTCTCTGGTGAGGCCAGCCTGATGGTGTCTCTTTTCCCCTTGTTCCTGGAGCAGTGAACATACTCCAAATTTCCATGGGGCACTTGCAGAAACACCTGCTGTTCCCTGCACTCAGATCCCAGTTTCTGACTCCCAGTATCTAGGCGGAAGTGAGAGAACTTGAGTTTCTAAAATTTCCCAGGGCTAGAGAGATGGTGCAGGGTTAAGATGATTGCCTTGTGTTGCAGAAAACTGCTGCCAGAACCTCTGCACCTTGCCTGGAGTTACCTCCTGCAGGTCTCTTTGTAGATATAGGGGCAAGAAAACAGTTTGAATCTGTGACTTTATGTGGCAGAATATCTTACCATGTATTCTCTGTTAGCTGGTATACATATTTTCTCTCATGCTACCACAATCGTCATGGGACTAGCTAGATCTTACTAGTATATTTACCTGGCCATGTTGAATCTCTAAGTAATTAGACCAGAGAGAAATGCTGTTTGCCTCTAAGCAAGCAAGCAAGCATGGCCCTCTAATAAGACTAAAGGCGAATATAAAAAGCAACTAGAAGTAGAGATGAGAATCTTGTGAAGGCTTGGAGAAATATATACCTGGCTGTAGAATATCCATTGGTACAGATATAAGCCCTTCCCCCTCTACATAGGACCTGCAGGGACATGCCCCAGGCTGGGAAATAATAACATTTCAGTGGGGCTAGGTGAGGTCCTGGGAGAGGGTTACCTGAGGGAACTGACCCAAACTGCTTCCCCCGCTGATGTGGGCCCGGCTGGGCTGAAAAGTTATAAAAGCTGTAGCCTGCTTTCTTCTGGGCCTTTTTGCCTTTTTTTCCTCTAGCCTTTCTTCTTCCCTCCCCTCTGTCTCTGCTCTCCTTCTCTCCCTTCTCTTCCCTGTTGGGCCTTAAAACATGGTAGTGGCCATCTTGGCCTAGGATTCTAAACCTACACGTGGCCAGGGCCCAGCCAGGAACCTAAAGTCTGGGGTTTTCCTGTGACTGGATTGAATATCAGAACGAGTATGAGTAAAGACTTTTGAAACTTTTGCTGGATTCTTGCATCTTTCTCTGTCCACCAGTCATCAATCCCCTGGGGCAGAAGGGGATCCCTACACCCTGTTCCTGGATTTTTTGTCGGGCGCCCAGCGTACCCGACAGCCTTGCATGCAGCTGACCTGGGTTCAAGCCCCATTTGTCCTTGAAGCACTGCCAGGAGTCATCCCTGAGCACAGAGACAGGAGTCAGCCCCTGTACACTGCTCGTGTGACCCCCCATACTAAAACAATTTCCCAGGGACTGTAGCTGGTAGGGGGTCACCACTGGAGAAGGCTGATCCATCCATCTGCAGAAGCCAGTCCTCTCAGTCCATGAGCTTACATCACAGCAAGTGCCCCCTCCTTCCCTGATTCCTGCCTGAGCAAGCCGAAGTCAACCTCTGGAGTTAGCCAGTTTCCAGGTAACAAAGCCATCAACCACATAACATCCAGGAAGTAAAACCATAGGTGAACTCTTTCCTGGACTGTGAGTTGCCTCTGGGTAAGATTTATCCTGCCGTATGAGGTTTATAAATCCCTTAGAAGAAATAGTACCCAGAAATGATAGACTTTCAGGGAAGAAATTTCAGTAGCCAAACAATGGTTTGCGTATACCGATCTGCCAAAGATGCCCAGGGCTGGCAGAGCTCCAACGTGGGATGAGCAGATCTTAATGTCAGCATGACTGTTCAGATCATGGTAAAAAGGTCTTAGACAATTTTTTCCACTTTATTTGAAAACCATGGTTTACAAAAGTTGTTCGTGATGATTTTTTTATGGGCATTCATATTTCAACACAATCGCACACCACTGTCTCCATTTTCCCCCACCACCCTCACACCCTACCCCTGTAGCAGACCACAACAATTTATCTTACTTTGCTCGTTACCGCTCACTGGTTAATGGAATGATTAAAACATATTTCTGCAGAAGAAAATTTGTGAAAGTTGTTGTATCTCACCATGGGGCCATTAAGTTCTTGTCTGAGGGCTTACTAAGCTGTTTCTGCAAGTTAAGCTTCTGTGTTCTTGCTTTGCTAGCTGAGAGGCGTTGGCTTCGATAAGCCCCATCCAATCTAGTGCTGCTGGTATGTTGGTGTTGTAGAATTTGGGGGTGTGATGCTCAAGCTTCCGGCAGCAGAATCCAGCTTGAGGCTGCTTTGGGGGGGTGGGAATGACTGTTGGGCTTTGGTAGGGTGGGGCTAACGTGCCCCCTCTGAGATAGTCCTGGAGGTCTCACCCCAAACAGGTGTCTGAGAAATTTTAGGGGGCTACTGATCTCTTTCGAGATTTATTTATGAGTCTCTGGAGCAAGGCCTGTAGCTTACATGGCAGCAAAGGCGGTTCCTGGGCACGGCTGCCAGAGTTTCACTGGGGAGTGGGGAGTGGGGGTAAGGCATTTTGGAGCAGCTTGATTCAACTAAATTTTACTGAGCTAAACTGCTGTACTGGAGGTCGGGCAGTCAGTATACAGCCCATCAAAGACTAGACGGATTCCTTCCCCCAAGCCTCTACTCAAACCTGCTCGCCCTTAACACACAATCCTTTTTTTTAAAAAAAAAAATTTAAGTCACTGTGAGAAATACAGATGCAAAGTTGTTCATGATTGGGCTCAGTCATACAATGTTCCAACACCTGGCCCTTCACCAGTTAACACACAATCCTTGAAAGCTGGCAGATCAGCTCACCCAAGGCATAGTCCTTGAGTGTGGGCCAGGAGAAAGAGGAAAAAGAGTGGCGTAAGTTTGAAAAGAGAGGAGAAAAAATGGATGATCCACTATGAATTATATGCAAAGGGAGGATTAAAATATACATAAACACACACTGCTTATATTAAAAACAAGACAGAGTGGCAATTCTTTAAATATCACTTGCTCTGTAGATTTCATTTTGGAACCATGTAAATATTTTTACTTAAGATAGAAGCAAAATTAAATTTTGGAAAAGCAATCCTTTAAAAATCAAATGTTATACATGGTCCTCACTCTGGGCGGTACATAACCACACAGGAAGGATTAGTCCAAGCAATTTAGAAACCCAGCAATTGGACTCTGCATCTATCCCTGATGACAATTAGCCTAAGGCCGGAAAGAATGGCAGCATTGAAACCATGTTTAATCGTAAATCGTAATGTTTGTGTGGTGTTTGTGTTGTTATTCTCAGACCCTGACACATATGTTGTACAATAAAGCAAATGAACAATTATGTGGTGACACTGAAAAACAGCATTTTCGGTAAGAGAAAACTCATAAAGATACAAATTCAATGAGGTTAAATAAAATTCTACAGTGCCAAACCTGAACTGGTAGTAACACATTTATCTCACAGTTCATTTCATCCTAAATATCGCACATTTCCCCCTCTCTTCCACTAGAAATATCTAGAAACAAGGATGAACTCAATAATACTAAGCCTCCCAGTTGCTTGTTTCCCACTAAAAAGACTAAAAGAATTCCAGGAGAAGCATTTAATTAAAAGTCGGGGCAGGAATTACACAAGATTAGTCTAGACCATCTTGTCATGCTCTCAAAAACAAGAAAAGGAGCAAAGATGTCTAGATCTTGTCTAAGAGGCTTGAGAGCCAACTTGAAGAAACTGCTTCTGGCCAAGGGAAACCATTCAGCCATCAAAGATCAAAACTAGAGTGAATGAAAAAGAAAGGAAACAAGCTTAAACCCCTGCATTCATAAGATGAAAAATAAACTCTGTAGTCATTATGGGAAGGCACAAATGAACCAGCTAATTATCTCAAAATCTGGTGAAGAGAAGGGAAATCATGAAGTATTTGTCTTGTTTTTCTTAAATGAACTATCCCTCGGGGTAAGTGCGGAGCTGATGAAGAGAAGCGTCTATTTATAGATTTTCTAGCTAATAAACAACAGCACATCATTAGAATTAGTGTATCCACATTTTGCTGCCACCAATGAAGGAAGAGATGAAGACAATGAATATCACAGTCAGCCGCCATCACGGAGACAGCCAGACACAGCCCATCTCCGGGGGAGAACACAGCAGAGCCTTGACCGGCTGTAGACTCTCAACCTGGATATTGAGCTCAGGACCTCCACTCTTCGGACAATAGGGGAAGGAGAGAAAGTCCCTCACTTTTTACTGCAGGAGGAAAATCAGCAAAATTAAAGTGTGGCCAACTTTCCAGGACAAATGACCAGACTAGACTCCTCAGGAAATAAATCACAAAGAAGGAAAACAAACAATACATAAAGGTGGAACTTAGAGATGAAATGGGTCTTTGGCATTCAGGAGCCCAACACAATCACAAAACTTTTCAGCAATTCACACAATCTAAACGTGTTGCATGAGATACTCAAGGGAATTTGAGCACAGGTTAAATATTTGATGCAATCTAAGTATTTCTCATTTTTTCCAGGTGAAAACTTTATAACTATGATGTTTTTTATAACACTTTGGGTAGCATGATTTTAGCAGTGTTCATAGTTTTGATGTACAAGACTACTTTCTACATCAAAACTATGAACACTTTGGGAACTACTTTTTTGATGTATAAAGATTCATAGTTTTGATCTATAATGCTACTATTTGGTAACATTATAAAAATGTTAAAAAAGACCATCCACCATGGTTTCTATGTCATGTCTGATCCACTTCACTGTTTCCCTTAACTGCTTAATAGTCTGAGTTTTGCAATCCAAAACTAAGACTGAGTCTTGGTTTCAATACTCTTTATTTCCTTACTCTGTCTCACTCTGGTTTCTCTCCCTCCAACTTATTTCACTTCACATAGTTCCTTCCAATTCCATTGAGGTTAAGATTTTTAAAGGAACTTTTATCTTCTAGGCATGCAAAATGGAATATTTAGCATTCAAATGGTACAATAGCTGAAATTCACTGACAGAGCCGAGTCGGTAGAAGAGAAAGTGTGTAGGGGGAAATATTAGTTATGATTGATTACTATTAGAGCTGAATGACGCCAGTGGGTGTCCATGAGCTACCTTTCTACTTGGGGATGTTTGAAAATCTCTGCAAGGAAGGAGGGAGGAAACAGTATCAGCTGACAGCCTTAGCAAAGAGAATCAGGACAAGAAAGAAGCACAATGAGAGCAGGGCAAACCCTTCAGACCTGTCTAAGGGAGCAGCTGTGGGAACCAGCTTAGAGGCTGACCCAGCCACTCAAGCAACCAACCAGGACCCTCCTAAGTCCCACCAATATCAGGTTTCCTTGTGGAAGAGTTTGCGTCTAACCCATCCATGAAGCTTCATCCCATTTTTATTACAGAAGTGCCATCTGGACAGCTCTCCTGGGTCCCGACAACCTCTCCACCTTGCTCATGGCCCCAGCCTGGCAAAGGTGCGCCGGTGCAGTCAGATGCTGAATTCCAGACATGTTCAGTGACTCGGTCGCAGTCACCCAGCCAGAGTCTCAGATTGGTTCCCCCACCCTCCCCAGCAGAAAGGACAGGGTCCCTCCCAGCCAGAGGCCTTTGCTTTGGGGGGTACCCGCGGCCCTTGATGGACACACAGGGACTCTCCTTTTTCTGCACAGAGCCAGCCACCCCCACCCCACAGCTCTGAGTCTCTCTCCGGCCAGCACCCTTTATCACTCATCACGCCCTCCTGTCCAATTTCTCCGATCATGTTATTAAGGCAGAAAGATGTTTCCATTCAGGTTTAGGCTTCTTCATGCTCCCTAGGTAGACCTATTTGGTTACAGCCGACAGCTCTCAGTTCCTCAGGGTCTGGTGGCAGCTCAGGAGACTGAAGTGGAGCTGTCGGAGGCAGACAAGGGGCTCTGTCTTCCCATCACCACCGGTCCTGCCCCACAGGGCCTAAAGGAATCGCTTCCCTGGGCTTCGCTCCGAGACGGACCTTTCTCAGTGGAGCCAGAGTTTGGGCAGGAGAACAGGCACCCTGCAGCCGAATGGCCAAGTCCTGAAAGAGTGACCAGAGCCAAGCCATGACATCAGCTGAGAAGGCTGTCTGGCCTCTGCCACCCTCTACTCCCAGGGAGGTGACACAGAGGTGCCAACAGGGTAGGGGGACAGAGGGTTCTGGAGTTCAAGAGTTCATGTCAGAGGTAAGGCTGCTGGGCTCCCAGCCAGTCCCAAAGTCTAGGAAACAGGGACAGCACCATCCCCTGGGGGCTCCCAGCCAATCCAAAGTCTAGGAAACAGGGAAAGCCGGGTACCTTTGGAGGCTCCCAGCCAATCCAAGGACAGGAAACTGGGAAAGCCCTGTCCTGTTGGGGACATGTCCTGGGAATGTTAAGGCCTCTTAAACAGCATGACGACGGTCAGAGCAAGCCACTCTGGGAAAAGACCCAGCAGTCAGCAGTGCTGGCCCTAGGCCACTATAGTGAGAGCCGGCGCTGCTTTAGCATCATGACGCCCACCAGCAGGTGAGGACACAGAGACCCCATGGGGACGCCCAGCACGTCCTGCGGGGGGTGTCAGCCATGCCCTTAACAGCTCTTGACACTCACTGCCTTGGTACATTTTACCTCTAGTGTGGGGGTGGGGAGCAGGTGCTAAGTACCTGATTGCTCTTCGAGGCAAATATTTGAGCAGATCCATGAAAGAATGAATCATTAGCAGCCGCCCGGCCCCCAGCGGGAGCAGCGTTCCTTCGTGCAGGTGGGGAACTGACCATTCTGCCCCTAACAATGAGCTCGCACTTGTGTTGGAGCTGCCCGGGGTTTGGTAAAGAATGGTTTTCTGCTTAGAGTGGTAATAACACATGTTTGCATTAGAAAATTACGCAAGTGCAAAGAAGCATATAGGAGAAAATAAAGCTCATCCATAATCCGCCCCTCAGGGCAGGGCCGCTGACATTCTGTGTACTTCACCCCGGGGAAGAGAAAAAGTCTTACATAGTCGATGGTCTAACACGGCTGGACTGGCCTGTAGGTCCTGTTACAGAGACTGGGCCTGACTTAAGGGGCTCAGCAGAATTTCAGGCCTCTCCGCGCCAAGTCACATTGATGATGAGTGTTTCTGTAGCACCGAACATGTTGCGGGTATTATTCTAAACACTTCACATATTAACTTACTTAACAGCAGGAGAAAGAGCCATTACGTATGGTAAATTTCAAGATTTTACAGCATCATAAAATTCAGCCCAATAACCTGAAACTCTTCTCTCCCTTTCCCCTGCCACTCACAAGGAGGGGGAAAATTCTGTTTTAGTTAATGTAGGAGCAATGACTTAGCACTGCTGGCTTTTCATCAAAGGAGCACTCAGTGAATCTCCTGGTAAATAGGGCCCTTCCCCACTACAGGCTCTTACCAGGTCATTAAGGAAATAGCATGGGCCCCCTGAGTAGTAATTATCGCTTTAGACCAGCAGTCTCCGAAGCACCTGGGAACTTGCTAGAAGGCATCTTCTCCTGCTCCTGTCTCTTAGACCATCCGAATGAGGAATGCTGGGATGGATGCCCGGATGCTGGGTTCAATCTCTCTATAGAGCGGGAGCTGCACAGTAAGTTTAGGAGGCTCTGCCTGAAGTCAGTCTACTAAGCCATGGCATTTTGAGTGGCTGCTGATCTCAACTGCTACCAGACTTTAGCAAGGCAAAGATACCACTGGAAAATTAGAGAGGACTTCCTGGAGGAGGGGGCCTGACTCCCACCCATAGAGGGTCCTCTTCAAAGGAGGGAAAGGCAGAGTAGGCACAGCAGGCTCCAGGACTGGGACAGGAAAGGTGCTCGGCATCTTGCTTCATCTCAGGTACAGCCAGAAATTGTTTCCCCCCGCCCCTTTGGACTCTCACCCCTGTCCTGCCCATCAATATCTGTCAGAGGTGATTACTACCAAGAGGTGGGGAAATGCAGACCGGGCGGAAAGGGAGTGTGGCGAGGGCACCCAGGAGGTTCATACTGGCAGGGGAGGGGGACGGTGAGTGCACCTTTATGGCCACCAGCCTGTCTCTAGGGGTCACCCACCAAGTGCTCTGTTACCCCTGGGGCCACTGAGATTGCACCCCAGAGCTCCAGGGACCCCAGATAGCATGGCAAGGTGCAAACTGCAGAAGCTGGGGTCCACCCACACCCCCCCCACCCCTGAGGCTCTGCCACGTGGCCGGGGTGCGCAGTGTTCATCACCAGGCTGCTGTAGAATACTGGTCCTGGGACAATATCCGCTTTACCTGGTCAGCCCCGACTCTGTTCTCAGGGGCTGAGGGCCTGACCCCCTCAATGGTGCCTTTCCAGGATCAGCCAATGAGGAAGCAGGAGTGGACCAGGCCGGCCCCTCCGGACTCTGTTTCCTGTGGCCTCTCTAGCCCCAGCTGCACAATCTCGCAGTGTGGTGCTCAGGACACAGTCCCACCCCCAAAGGCTGGGCAGCGCTTCCCTTTCTGCACTCCCCCCCACCACACACACACACACACACACACACACACACACACATGCACACATGCACACATCCGCAGCTGCCTTCTTCAAAGGCTCCGCTCATCTGCAACATGCACTGTTTCCCTACTGACCCTCTGATCCAGTGGCCATGCCCTCCCTGCCCTGCATGCCCAGATGCTCAGAGCCCTCAGAGACCCTCAGCTCTCTTGCACAAGATGTCCCTGCTCCAACTGGTGTCGGGGACAGGGACCCCCCAAGAGGAGCTTTCAAGGCCCTGTTGGCATAGACAGAGGGTGTTACACCGAGAGCTGCTGCTGCCTTGTGTTTCAACCCCTGAAGATTCTCTGTGGGGGAGCCCTCCAGGCATGGTCTCAGAGTCACTCTTGTCTGTTTGTCATCAGCAAGGACCAGAGAATGCTCACATCATACATGGACCCAGAAGGGTGCCTGTTTCACACATGGACCCAGCACGTGTTTATGTCACACACAGACCCAGGGGGTCTGAGTTAATGTCACATAATAACCCAGGGCATGTTCATGTTCAGAGGGTGATCTTGTCATTCACAGGGCATTGAGGTCATACATGGACCAAGAGGGTATTCACATTATGTGTGGACCCAGAACTTGCCCACTCTCTGAATTGATCACGGCGTGCTTACACCATATTCAGATAACTGACTGCCCAAATGAAAACATAATGACCACACAAAGATTTATGCTCAAATTTTCAGCACAGCACCCACTGTAATAGCCCACCATAGAAACCATCCTAATGGATGTTATCTGGTGAGCAGATTAAAGAAAAAATACAAACAGACCATGGCCAGCCCATCCAGAGGGGCAGCCTTTAGCACACAATAAAACACGCTACTGTTAGATTCTTGGGCAGGTGAACGTGAGGCAGTGTCCTAGTGAAAGAAGTCAGTCACAAAAGACCCTGTGATGTGGCTGCAGCTATAGCAAATGTTCTCAAAGGAAAGGCCAAAATGACAACCTTAGCAGAAGCTGATGACAATCAGATAGGAAGAAAGGTTTGGGAGCAAGAATGTTTTTAAGGTTTTAACATTGTGTGTGTGTGTGTGTGTGTGTTTTAAAGGAACAAAAAGAGTTGCTTAGCTTCAGTTATTTGAGATATGCAAATTGAAGGGCCAAGAGAAAACTGCCATCTATCGGGGAGGCCACACCACTGGAGTCGAATCAAATATTGCTGGCAGCTCTACAGAAAAAAAATTGAGCATGGTTGTTCTACCCTTTTTATATTTAGAAAATGGAAATAATTATTATATTAGAAACATTGACACTTTCCGTCTCTGTAATTGCATAGCTAGAAACCTACCCATAGAACTAATTTACATTTACAAGACTATATTTTATGGTTTTCTGTTTCATTGGTTGGTTTTGAGGTCGCACCTAGCAGAGCTCAGGGCTTATTTCTGACTCCACTCAGGGATCACTCCTGGAAGGTTTGGAGGACCATATGGTATGTCAGGGATAAATCCCAGGTTGGTAGCATGCAAGGTAACCACCATCTCTGCTGTCCTATTGCTCTAGTCCCAAGACTGTATATTAAAGGATTTTGTTGCAGCATTATGTTTAATAGCAAAAAATATAGAAGAACCCCCTGGAAATAAAGAGCATGACTCTTTAAGGTGGAACCTCTGGAAACAAAGAGGCTGACACTTTAAGGTGGAATGAATCAACGAGGATGCTCTGATGTGAAGGCGGAAAGGACAGTAACAAGTAATTCGAGGAACAGAAAGTGAGTCGGTTTGGGGGGGCTAGAGGGGCACGCAGGCCTTGGGAGGCCCCAGAGGCCCAAGGACAGGCTGCCTTTCTCTAAATGGTCCTCTCTGCGGGGCAGTACGGAGCTAGCTTCAAGACTGCAGCCCACCAGACACAAACACAGGTTGTCCTTGGTTGCTGGTACCCCCTTCTTTGTTACAGGAATCTGCTTTGTCACAGGAACATGTTTGCCCACGTGCTCTGCCTTGCCCAGGGAAATGCCAGTGGAGGGAGAGGTGGGTCAGTTCCAAATACAAGTTTGTATCGCTGTATCACTCTCTTCCCGTTCATCATCGATTTGCTCGAGCGGGCACCACTAACATCTCCATATGTCCTGTCTCATGCAAGTAGAGTCCAAGGGCACCTGCTTGCTCCAGGAACATAAAGAGCCTCAAACCATTCCATCAGGTCATGGGAATGAGGTCTATAATTGTTACTGGTATTTGGCATATCAAATATGACACGGGTAGCTTGCCAGGCTCTGCCGTGTGGGTAGCATACTCTTGTAGTCATCTCAAAATCCAGCATTTATTGATGAACTGCATGAGCCGGGCGAGCTGGGCTGTGATAGGCTGGTCTTCTGGGTGGAGTTCTGATGAGGGGGAAGTCTGGATGTGGAAAATGGAGGCCCTCATGGAGTGGGGTCATCTGGCTTGTTGCGAGGCTCTGTTGGGGTGGGGCCAGGGCTAGAACCCGCCATCCCTCCTGGGCGCCTCATGAGCGGCTGGGTCCAGGGAGAACCAGTAGCAGCTCTGCCCCATGTCTGTGAGTCTCACTTACAAGTTTGTAAGTGTCTCCGTATGACAGAAACGACAGAACCATCTTTCAAGCTGCCACCGCAGTAGCATGTCCTGGACAGGTGTCCTCCTCCTAACCAGGGTCCAGGCATGATGAAGACACAGAGGTGTGAGTGTGTCCCCTCAAACCCATGGCCAGTGGCACTATAATGGAGAAATCACTTTGTTGGCAACCACTAAACCAGCCATATAACATAGCAGCAGCTGACTGATGCATCAAGTTAGACGATCCGGAAGTCACAGTTGGGTCAGAGATAGGATACTTGGGTCTTCGAAAAGAGTGGGAGAGAAGCCCTGAAAGGCAACTCTTGCTCCCCATGAAGTGGGTTTTCCCGCTGCCTCTGACAACAGCTGGGATGAGCGGTAGTTAAGTTTCATTCTTCACTTATAATCTCTCTCTGTCTCTGTTTCTCTGTCTATCTCTGTCTCTGTCTTTCTGTCTCTCTGTCTCTCTGTCTCTCTCTCGTGTGTGTGCACATACTTGCTGAGAAGCCCTGAGGTCCAGAGAGGAATTGTTGTAAGTCTATGAGGGGTAGGAGATATCAACTTTAGTGTATAGAAGAGACTTCAATAGGATTAAAATGTTGAGTGCACTCACCTACAATACCTGTCACTCAAGCGTGAACTATCACTCAGGATTGTAAAAGAATGAGCTAAGCTTTGTCCCCAAGGTGTGTTGTCCATGTGGCTTTTTTAGGCTGGAAGGAGGCCATCAGAGGCTAATAGGGCATGCCAGAAGTATCCAGGAATCAGCCCAGTCCCATTGGCTAATGTTGGAAAAGTCCAAGTAATTTAAAACAAGGCAAAAGCTTATGATAATCAAACATGCATGATTGAGTTTTAATGACATTCATACCATGTTAATGACATAATAGATTAACTTCATTTAATTCCAATATCATAGTGTAGATAGATAGGCAGAGTAAAGTAGAACATTTTAGTCATTTCTTTTATAAAACTGAAATGATATTCACTTCTCTGGTGGGCTTTTCCTTACCTTACAATTCACTTGAAAATCCTTGGTCATTCACTACAATAGACCTAAATCATTCCTTGCAGGTTTTTATTATGGGAATTTTCAAACAGACACAAAAGAAGTGTGGTAAGTATAATTAACTTTCACTTGCCTACCACTCAGTTTCAGCAATGATCAATACATAAAGTTTGTTCATCTTACCCCATTTATCTTCCCTTGGGCAGGAAAGGCAGAATACATTCTAGCCTGTAACATAGATTTGTCACATGACTGAGCAAGTGGTATCGAGAATCTCTTGACTCTAGTCAAGCAAGGAGGAAGATGGAACTATGCAAAAATGATAGGAGCACGCAGTCTTGCCTACTTGAAAGAGAAATGAAGCAGGTCAGGTACCAGGAGCTCTAGAAACCAAAAAGGCAAGGAACAAACGCTTGTTCAGAGCTTCTAGAAAGAAATGCAGGCTGCCTACACCTGGAGTTAGCGCTTGGCCAGCAAGTCAAACCATTAAACTACAGAACTGTGTGATAATAAATGCATGGGTTTTAGGGCTTGTCAATTAGTGAAAATGTGTTAAAGTAAAAATAAAGAGCTATCGTCTCTATTTCATCTTCCCATTTCCATCTCTTTCATGTCATTTTTCTTTCTTTCCTCTACTTTAGTTGGGTTTGGGTCATTACCAAGCAGTATTCAGGGCTTATTCCTGACTCTGTATTCAGGGATCACTCCTGGTGGTGCTTGGGAGGCCATATATGGTGTTGGGGATTGGACTAGGATCAGCCACTTGCAAGACAAGTACCGTGATATCTCTCTGACCCTCTGTTATTTTCCTATGATAATAAAAACCTGGATAAAGCTAGGAAAGGATGTTGAAGCAAGCTATTGGTCTATTGGTTATATAAAATATATGTATTAGAACAGGGACAGGTAAGCAAAACTCAAAAAGGAGTTCAATAAAGTTATTCACTTTTAAAATCAAACATGTAATTCGTTTATGAAAATTTGGCATATGCAAATATATGCTGTGTGTATGTATATATATTATAATATATATGACCTATATATTTTTTATATATATATAATAAATGTCTGTATATCTACCTGTATATGGATAACTAAATTAAATTTCTGGTCACTTTTCAGATGAAGATACTCAGATGGGTTTTGTTTTTCATTTATACTTTTCTATATTGTTTGAAAGTGCTCTAGATATAAATTCTAAAAAAAAACCCATGAAGGATATGGTAAAGTGATTTTAATTGCAGGCAATAAAAAAGAAAGGAGAATGAACATCATCAATATGCCTGTGTCCTGGGTTTCTCCTCCTCCCTGCTCTTTCCTCCTCCCTGTCTCCCACCTCCTCATCAACAGCCAACATGATTCCGTGTGGTTTTGGAGGCTGTGGGAATGATACTCCCAGACTCAAGACTCAGTGACAAAACAAGCACCACTGAGGCTACATATAAATTTTTCAACAACCCCTAAAGTAATGGAAGCAGTTACTGTAACCATGAAATGAACAAAGAAAAAGAAAGAAATGGTGAACAGAGAGCAATAAATGTGAACGAATTAATCAAAAAGAAACAGACAAGAAAAAGAAAATACAGATAGGAAAAATGTGCTAAAAATAAACAAGTCATCCAGGAGTGAACATTCAACAAACCTCTTAAAACCCAGGGACTCATTGACCAAGAAAGTAAAATGACGTTCTAACAACCAGTTTCTACACTACCTGTAAGTCTCACAAAATTGCCACAGAAAGGTCACAGATGGAAGCAAAAGCTGTGCAGGGCCAGCCTAAAGGAAGCTTTTCCTCGGTAGAGCCTGCGTTTAAGGCAGACGGCAGTAAGGTGCTGCGGAACCACGTGACCTGTTGAAGTATAATAATTACTATTTGCATTTCTAGTAGCACAACCTAAAAATAGGCAGATGTGCAAGGACGAAGGCCCGTCCAGGTGGGAGGGGACCTCATGGAACTGGGTCAAGAAGATAAAAATCTGTCCTAGGGCCCTGGACTTGTGAGTCCTCTGCAGAATGTCACAGCTCTAGAGACAGAATGTTTGTGTGTTCCCACACCAACAATTCCTTTGCTGGAGTCTAATCCCCACTGTGATTAGACCACAGGGTGGGGCCCTCATGAACAGAATTAGTGCCTTTACCCAGATTGCACTGCAAAACCATTGTAGGTTTTATATCATTTAAAAAAAAAAGTGGGGACAATCATGATGAAAAAATATCTTTATTTATATTGGCAACAACTATAGACCTCATTCCCATGACCTAATATAATGATTTGAGGCTCTTATGTTCCTGTAGCAAGCAGATGCCCTTGGGCTCTACTAGCATGAGAAAGGACATATGGAGATGTTACTGGTGCCCACTCGAGCAAATTGATGATGAACGGGAAGACAGTGATACAGACAATGACAGTGATTTATATTGGGAGACCTGTAGGATCCAGTCGGTAACAGCTCTAGCCCAGCGGTCGTCTCCATATCATATTACATGTCCAGCCCATCTGATTTTCGATGCCTTGGCAAACAGACAGCGTCCTTGACTCTGGATAGTCGACAGATGTCGGAACTCCAGATTCTTTCTCTCACTTGAGTGAGGCGTGATATTCTAAGCATAGCTCTTTCGATTCCTCTCTGGGAGACCCGAATAGCATTCTCATCAAGTGATTGGGAGACCTGAGAGATAGCATAAAGGGTTAGTAAGATGGATGCTTGTCTTATATGCCGCTGAACCAGTGGATTGCTGGCACTGCATGTGTTCCCCTGAGTACCTCCAGGAGTGATGCCCGAGCACAGAGGCAGGAGTAGTCCTTGAGCACAGTCACCTGTGACTCCTAAATCAACAACAAAGAGTTTTTAATAAAGAAAAATAAAAACCACATTGTGCTAGTATTACTAAAACAGAAACAGGATGTGATGATTATGTGCTGGTGTTGACGATGATTAAGCAGTGATGTTGGGACACAGGAGCCGAGAGCTCCTAACCCCTTCTATCCCCTAGGAGCACTCGGGAGAGGATCCAGGGGGGGGCCTGGGCTTGGGCCCCCACCAGACTTACAGCTGCCAGCGCCTTGATCTTGAACTTGGCAGCAGGAGAGGCCTGAGGAGCGAACCTGCATTGCTGGAGCCACCATCCACGATGCTCCCATCACACGTGGACTATCACCATACCCAGAGGCCAAGGGCCAGGCAGGGAGGAGGTGCATGGTCTGGACCACCGAGCCTCTCTTTAGTCACCACAGGCTCGTCTCAGTAAGTCTCAAATTTGATCTTTCCCCTGAGCTCATTCTAGTTGCGTTTCAGCAGGAAGATCTGTCGCCTGTGGCCTGGGAGGTCAGCCAAGTGTTTAAGGCCGAGTCAAAGCCTGTCCAGACTCTGGAATACAAATCCAAAAAAATCCAAAATCCAAAACCAACCTTCCTTCCTTCCTTCCTTCCTTCCTTCCTTCCTTCCTTCCTTCCTTCCTTCCTTCCTTCCTTCCTTCCTTCCTTCCTTCCTTCCTTCCTTCCTTCCTTCCTTCCTTCCTTCCTTCCTTCCTTCCTTCCTTCCTCCCTCCCCTCCCTCCTCCCTCCCTCCTCCTCCCTCCCTCCCTCCCTCCTCCCTCCCTCCCTCCCTCCCTCCCTCCCTTCCTCCCTCTTTCCTCCCTTCCTCCCCTTCCCTCCCTCCCTCTCTCCTTCCCTCCCTTCCTCCCTCCCTCCCCTCCTGTCTCCCTTCCCTTCCCTCCCTCTCCTTTCCCTCCCTCCTTCCCTCCCTCTCCTCCCTCCCTCCCTCCCTCCCTCCCTCCTTCCTTCCTTCCTTCCTTCCTTCCTTCCTTCCTTCCTTCCTTCTATGAGTACATCTAAGTTTGGGAGCAGGGACAGAAGGAGAAATGTTTCACTCGAAAAATGGAAAATGAAGGGATTGAAATAAAACAATATTAACATGAATGATATTTACAGTACGCGGTTAGCATTCCTGGGGAGTGAAACGCAAATGTTAGCAAGATTACTCACTCTCCAAAGAGCTTGCTCACTTTGTAAAGGGTGTGCCATGGGACACCTTTGAGTAATGGGCTCCTCTGTGCATTCTGTACAGGGTTCCTGGTCTCGGGTGAGGTCAGCTGTTGCGCTGGGGCCAGGAATCCTTCAGAGGAAGACATTTCTAGACCAGTACACTTTACTTCTGGCAGGAAGGAGCCCAGTGACCTTCCTACAGCTGGAAACGAAGCCCCAGCTCTGAGGGAAGAAGTCATGGAGCTGTGAACTCTATGGGGCGCTGGAGACGCAGCCCGCTGCAGTGACAACACTAGGCCCCCTTAGAGTGGGCAGTTACAAGGTTCAGACCCACTAGAGTCATGAAACTGGTCAGGTCAGCAGTTATACCAGCCTTGGAGGGCAGGGCAGTATCAGGGTGGGCAGTTTAGAGTCCACCTGGAGCAAAACACATCTGAAAAAGAGACCCACAGCAATATGGACAACTGGACACAAACCACAAGGCCTGAGCAGAGTGAATAGCACAGGCCCGTTCCCAGCATTCTCTCTGTCTTTGCTTGGATCCCTCATGGCTGGACCCTTTGGGCCTCTTGAATCTGGGGGCATGTACTTCTCCAGTGCCCATGGGACCACCACGATTCAATCTGGTATTGGAAGTCGTGGCCATAGCAATTAGCAATAAGTAAGGGCATCCAGATTGGAAAAGAAGTCAAAAGCCCACTATTTGCAGATGACATATTATACTTAGAAAATCCTAAAGACACCACAGAAAGACTCCTAGGAACAACAGATTGTATAGTCAACAGGCAGGTCACTCAATCGTGGCACAGAAATTCAAGGCCTTTTTAAATGCAAATAACGCAATGAATAGGATCAAAAACAATACCATTCACTATGTGCCCAAGAAAATCAAGGTCGGAGGAATCAGCTTAACAGAAGAGGTGAAAAATGGATACAAAGTAAAAGAGAAATTACCACTAAAGGAAATCAAACAAGACATGAAGCAGAAGCGCATCCTCTGTTCAGGGACTGGCACTACCCAGACACCAGGGAATTGCTCTCGTATGTGACAATTCCACTCATATATGACAATTCCACTCCTTGAAATCTACCTTAAGGGCCCCAAAATTATATTCAAAAAGACTTTTGCACTCCTGTGTTCGCTGCAGCACTATTCACAATAGCCAATACAGAGACTACCTAGAAATAACCCAGGTGTCCGGGAACAGATAACTGGACAGAGGAATTATGGCCCCCCACACAATGGATAGTACTCAGCCCTAAGACAGGGAGAAGACCTGCAGTTTGCTCCCGCTTGGGTGGACTTGGAGAGTAACATGCTGCACGCAGTCAGTCAGAAGAAGGCAAGACACAGAATGATTTCTCTAGCAGATGGGATACAAAGAAACACAGTAAATAAACAATGAATGCCCAAAGGAGACAGACGCTGAAAACTGCGCCTTTGCGCCTTCGCCTTCAGTGGAAACAATCACTCAGGGAGGGAGAAGAGGAGTAGGAGAGGGTAGAGACACACTTGGACAATAGTGGAAGGATAATAATGGAAGTGGACACTCCGGAAGTGGGTATAGTGTTGGAATCATGGATACTACCATTATCAGTGTTGTAAATCACGGTACCTAAAATAAACTTGAAAACATGCTGAGGGAACTGAGGGAACAGGTGATGGTTACAGCAAGAAAAAAGAGATGTGTAGCAGAGGAACAGTCAGCAGAGGAGAATGGGGAGCCCCGAGCAAGAGCCCCACATGGGCAGAGTATTCTGGACTTGGATGTCTTCTTCAGCTGTTGGCATTTCAGGAGCAGATACCTAAAAGGGCAATGCTTGACTCAAGGACTGAATTCACGTGCCTGGCGTCAGGGGTACTGGGGGATAATTGCCCACCCTGCTTTTGCAGACCAGAGCAAACCTCTAACCAGACCACGGTTAGTAACTGCATTCTGTGAGAGGCAAAATGTTGTACTTTAGCAAAAGGCCAGTCAATAGCTTGAACAAAAGATTTTTCTTCTCCTCCCACCAACAAATGTCTCTTCTTAATGGTCCTATCTATAGAATCTCTTAGGAGAAACATACCTTAAGTGGCATTTTTATGGAAGATGATTGTGTAGCTCAACCCTCGGAGCTATATTCTGAGAACTAGCTGGGATTAACAAGAAAGGCCTAATTGTATAATCCAAGGGAAAATTCTTGAGTTGGATAAATGATATTCGATTTCCATAACTCTCTCGGTGTCTTATTTATTTCTTTCCTAGTACATTTCTAAGAGGAAATGGGGCAAAATTGCAGCAGAGGAAAGGCAGGGCTATCCGAAGGACGCGTTTCTTATTGTGCACGTTATTAGACTCAAGAAAGAAGCTTTGCAGGGCAGTCACAGGCTTTGTCCTCTGAGGATCGTGGAACTGGTTCAATATTGACTGGTGTTGGCTTAGGGATACAATGGTCAGCTTGTTTTTCAACTTTTCTGGAAGCAGGAACAGAGAGATCAGAAAGTAAAAATTCCTAAAATCCCAGTGCCCGGAACCCTGCCGCTGCTCTGCACTGTTCACCCTGGGAGTTCCTGAGATTTCCTGCCTCTGACTCACCCACACGCATCCTACTGAGAAGTCACCTTCACCTTCATGTTTGTTCCTGTTTGCCTCAGTTTCCCTCCCCACATTACGTTCAGGCCATGGTGAAAAGAGCATCCTAATGGTCATTCCCATGAATTAGACAAGGCCTGGCCAATGGCCAGGAACTGGGCGGAGCCTGAGATTCCAAGTAGCATCCTGCTGTCGTCCTAATGAGGCAACAGCAAACCAACCAACGGCAAGAGAGACAACGTGCAGTCGGGTAGGGACAAGCGGTAAAAACAGTGCAGTGAAATGGTAAAATGAAGAGTGGAGAGGGTGCTCTGGAGAGGAGGGGCCAGGGAAGGCCTTTCTCAGGAAGAGACCTGAGAGCAGTGATCCAGGAAAGTGATCAATGAAGCCGGGTGAACGTGGAGCAGAAAGTCCATGCTGACCTCTGACACCAAAACCTCCCGGGAGGTTCAAGCTAGGAGGTTGCTCGGGCTGAACTGAAACTACAAGGTGCATGATCTGAGAGGAGGCTGGTCTGCAGGGACCCAAGAGGCTTGGAGTTTCATTCTGAAGGATGCAGACCGGAGTCGCCTCGATGCCAGTCCAGATGGGAAGCGATTGATGTGGCTTCCAGTTCCAGGAAACTCTGGTTTCTGTGTAGAAGGATTCCTGTCACAGATAGGCACAGATGTCCCGGTGATGGGTGGGATCAGTTACGCCAGGACAAGACATTCACTGATGGCGTATTTGGACAGTGACTGAATTCTGGAGCTGCTTCCTGCCCACTGCGACCTTCAACCGACTGTTTAGCTTCTCTGAGCTTTGATTTCTTAAAAAAAGTCAAGGATGCAGACACTGCCTTGGTGGGGGCCTCTGTGGCCGAGGGGCTTCGGGACCCTCATGCTCTGTCCTTTCTGGATAATCTGTCCCCTCCTCCCCACCCCCGGAAGGGCTCCCACATTCCGGCGTAGGGTCTCCAGTGCATAGTGCTGAACTAATGCCTTTAACAGAGCTTGACTCATCATCACCTCGGCCAGTGCCATGCCCTTTTGTCTCCCATTCTAAAGGGATTAAAGAGTGGCCTTTAAGTCAAGGACCAAGTGACACGGGCATATGGTGCGTTATATGCAACACTTGAACTGTAGCCCAATGAGCTGCGCCGTCCCTTCTCATTCTTATCCCCCTCAGCCGTGTGGCCTTATCTTCCCCTTGTGGTCCTGTACAGGTGCATCCTGGAGCTCACAGCTAACTGCAGCTGGCTACTCCCCAGGGCGTGCATCCACTGACTTTTCCCCAGTTCCACCCCCAACCCCCTGCAGTGGGGAGCAACTCAGCATCCTTCAACTGTGTGGGAATATCTTGGGATATATAATCAAGGTGCAGGGCGTCTGGGACAGAGGAATTCATGTATCTAATTGGGCCCCAAACTCACCCAGCCTTTCCAGAATGTTCTCCCACTCCCGCCAGCTGTACCTGGATGTTTCCAACCCACACACTCTCCTGATCTTAACCTCATCCCAATTTTACCTGTCTAGTCCATGTTCAGACGTGGCTCTTTGTTACTTCATTAGCATTTTCCCGATTACTAATGAGTCTGAGCATCTCTTCATATGCTTATTAGCCTTTTGAGTTTGCTTTTTACAGCAAATTGCTAAATCATATCCTTTGAACATTTTTAATTTGAGGTTGCTATCTATTTTCCTTTTTGATTTATAGGACTTTCTTGTATCTTCTAAATAATACATTCCTTGTTGATATTAAATGCCACAAGTAGGTTCTTTTATTCTGTCGTCTATAAGTCTTCCCTAGAAGTTTCATTTAATTAAGGAATACCTAATGCGATGGCATCAGAGGCATTTATTGTATTTTGTCTGTAGTTTGTGTTTTTGAAGTGTTCATGAGGAAGTAGCTTCTGGTCTCCATGTCATGGTAACATTTTACCATTTTTCACTGGCCATTTTAAATGCTTCCATTTTAAATGCCTATATATTTCCTCCATGTTGATGTCTCTTATAGAAATGTGATGTATCACATTTATATATTTTATAAAGTGATAGGCAGACCAGCCTATCACAGCCTGGCTTGCTCGGCCGCTTGCGGCCACGTGGTTCATCAATAAATGCTGGATTTTGAGATGACTACAAGAGTATGCTACCCGCACGGCAGAGATTGGCAAGCTACCCGTGTCGTATTTGATATGCCAGATACCAGTAACAATTATAGACCTCATTCCCATGACCTGATGGAATGGTTTGAGGCTCTTTATGTTCCTGGAGCAAGCAGGTGCCCTTGGGCTCTACTTGCATGAGACAGGTCATATGGAGATGTTACTGGTGCCTGCTCGAGCAAATCGATGATGAACAGGAAGACAGTGATATAGTGTGAAAGTGATATGAGGTAGGGGGCACAGTTGTATTTTTTCTTATATTCTACGATTTTCTATTCTTATTTTTTTTTGCTTTTTTGGGGGGGGTCACACCTGGCGACACTCAGGGGTTACTCCTGGCTCTTTGCTCAGGAATTACTCCTGGCGGTGCTCATGGGACTATATGGGATGCCGGGGATTGAACCTGGGTCGGCCGCATGCAAGTCAAACGCCCTCCCTGCTGAACTATCACTCTGGCCCCGATTTTCTACTCTTATTAAACAGTATTCCTTTTCTTTGAAGGAAACAGAGCAAACTGCTCTATATAGGATCAGCTTCATAGAAGTCTGCCAGTGGTGTTTCAGCTATCTAAGTTATCTTGTAAAATAGGTTCACACTAGTCTATTAAGTATGCGACAGCCTTTACCCCAAAACAAAAATGATGAACACACTTAATTTTAGAATACTTCACTGCAAAAATGTGACAGTGATTCCTGAGGAGAGTGATAATCTCGCTCCATGTAGAGAAGGGGAGAGAGAGAGAGAGAGAGAGAGAGAGAGAGTGAGTGAGAGAGAGAGAGAGAAGTGGCCACCCCAGCACAGAGCCAGGAGTAAGCCCTTAGCACCCCTGGGCCTATCCCTCCCCGAAGAGACTGCAACATCTGCTGCACCAACTGCCTCTTCTCAGCACGAAAGGGCTCAGGAGACTCTCATCGCATTTCCCCCAAAAGTAAAGGGACTGTCCTTTATTTACTATTGTATTTTCCTCAAAGTAAAGGGATTGTCCCCCATCCTTTCGATATTCAACAAAGTTGATGGATTTTTCTAAATCTCTTGTTGTCATGTCAACAGTGTTCATAAAACCCTCACCAGAAAATGCAGCTCGAAAAACCACTTTCTTGGCTCAGGAGTGGGAAGTGAATTCTTCTGCGGAGGTCTGAGGAGGAGCTGCAGGTGCGGTCACTCTCGGACACTTCCTGTCCTGGTCCTCTGCCCCAGCTTACAGTCCTTCCACCCAGGACCTCCTGAGCCTTCAGAGTCGTCCTGAGGACTGGAACTTCGCTTTCCAAACTCTCATTAGTGTTGCAGTTTTGCTCCTCTCCCAGAATAACAAATGTTCTTAATGGCAGCTGGGATGGGGAATTCTCTCCAGGAGAAGTAATTCTGAACGTTCGCCTCCTATCCTGCAACCTTACTAAAGTCACTTATTAAACCCAGGAGATGACGTGTTTTCTCTATGAAATATCATATCATTTGAAAATGAAGACAATTTCTCTTCTTCCTTTCCAATTTTTGTAGGTTTTTTTTGCCTTATTGAATTGAATAGGATTGTCAGTACATTGTTATACAGAAATGGAGAGAGAAAAATATATTTTGAACTTGTCTCAATCTCTGACTTGAGAAGTTTATGAAGGGAGAAAATGAGAGAGAGGTAGATAGAGAGAGATTTTTCAAGAGATGAGGCTAGAAAGATAGTACATACAGCCGATAGGACACTTGCCTGACATGTGTCTGACCCAGGTTCAATCCCCCATGTGGTTTCCTGAGCCCCTCCAGGAGTGATTCCCTGAGTGCAGAGCCAGGACTAAGTTCTGAGCACTACTGGGTGTGGCCCCCAAACCAGGTGGGTTGGGGAGAGAGACAGACAGACAGATGGACTGACCAGGCTTTCTCCGAAAAGGTGAATACCTTGGCAATCCTTCACAAAGTTGGTTTTACAGGAGGGTGTGCCCCAACTTACCAAGCTTGGGTATGTGTCTATTACTCGGACGTTGTCAAAGGAGAAATCTTTGGGTACTTGCAGGTCCTTTTGTATTCTTCACATGACATTCAGATTTTGCTGGACTCTCCCTTCCTGAGAGGGGTGTCTGCTTTCCTGGGTGGTATTTCAGCTCCTCTCTGCCCCTACCCTCGCCCCCGCTGAGCTCAGGCTTTGCATCTTTTTTTTTTTGGGGGCACACCCTGCAATGCTCAGGGGTTTCTCCTGGCTCTGCACTCAGGAATCACTCCTGGTGGTGCTCGGGGACCATATGGGATGCCGGGATCGAACCCGGCCGGCACAGGCCAGCAGCATGCAAGGCAAACTCCTTACCCACTGGGCTATCGCTCCGGCCCCTCAGGCTTTGCATCTTAAAGGATGAGGTCCTCGTGCCTTAGGCTTAAGGGCAGGTAGATGACTTGAGCAGCTTGTCCTATTGGTTATTTCCCAACAAACTCCTCACCGGTCAAGGTGCACATGTCTCCTTCCTTCCCACAGACCCATTCGGGGCCCCGCTGCGCCGGGCTTGTCTCGCTGAGTCTGCTGGGGCCCTCTAGCCTGCCTCACTGCCTGAGTTCGGCCTCGCCTGGCTCTCGCTCTTTGCTGTCTTTGTTCTGCACTGGAGAGCCTGTGGCTGAGAAACTGCTGCTTTTTCTGCCATTCCTCCCAGGACACAGGCGTGGGGTCAAAGAGGAAGTTACCGTCCGTGCCCCCTTTCCTGTACCAGTGTGGCCACCTCTGGCTGTTTCTATGATCTGGCTGGCTGCCTGCCTCTCCTGCAGGGAGTGACTTGATTACCTGACACCCTTCCTGCCCTCCACTTCCTCCAGAACTCTGGGGGAGCAGGAGGTTCCCAGCCCTGAGAACCCCAAACCACCTGTCCTCTGAGTTCCCGAGATAGAGGGGTTCACGTTCTCCTTCCAGGGCCCGTAAAGGAGACAGGAGGTTACCCGTGGCTACAGGGAGAACATGGAGGAGCAGGGCCTGAGTCTGATGAGCCGCATGTATCACAGGTGCTAGCACCAGGGCGGACGGTGACCCACCAGCCACCTGGGCTGTCTTCTGTGGGAATTTGTCTCTGGGCCCAAGAAATATTAATTTCAACCAGAGTTTTGGGCTGTGGCTAGAAGCAGGCATGTGAGCTGTGTGGCAGGTCAGCCCAGAGAGAGAAATGAGGGGCAGGGAAGACACCATTGCTCTCTCCTGCCCCTACCTGGGGAGGCCAGAAACGCTCTTATCCAGCCCCCCCCCCCAAAATCTGTATTCACCCCCAGCCCTTAACATCATGAATGACTGGCTGACTAGACTCCAGTTTTGCTGCCCAAGGTCACATAAGCTTGACTCAGGCGGGGTTTGGGTGTCGTCAGTTCACATTCTCTCTGCATGAGGCTACCCGAGGCAGGAGCCCAAGTCTCCCAGTGCCTGTGGGCCCACAGGCCCAGTGGAACGGGGCAGTAGGGATCCACTGCACACTGCGGTGAATGGGCTCACCCAGACAGAGATGGAGAATAATAGTCGCCAGCACATGAATAGGACAGAGCCGCACACATCAGTAGCCCCGTTCAAGGAACAGTGATGAGTCTCAAAGATGTCTCGCATGCCAGCGATGGACACCGAAAGGAAGCATCACGTCTGCATCACAAGGTCTAGTCACTGTTGGTCAGAATCCAATGTTCTGGAACTTTCTGTGGCCCCCAAGTCTGCCCCCTGGGGTCCTGGGGATGCATTCACGAGCTTCCATACTGCACTATGATGGGGCTACATCCCTTTCTTCACCTCTCTCAAAACTCTTCACTTTTTCTCATCCTCTTAGTTCTCTTCTCACCTTCTCCATCTCGTCCTTCCTTTCCTCCTCTCTTCTTCCTCTCCTTTTCTTCCTCTTCTTCTTGCTCCAGAATTGTGGGCCAAAGCTCTGGTTACTAGGGAGATCCACACAAGAGCTGGGGAAAGCGAGGTTCAAGAACTAGCTCGATAAATAAATCCCCCAGTTATTAAAATTCCCACAAACTCTTCCTGATGCCTAGCAAGGTGCAGGCCCTGGGAACAGCCCCGGCTTCCCATAGTCTACCAGGCGCTCTTTCTTCAGGGACAAGAAAGAGCTTGTGATTTTGCTTTCTGTTGTTGAATGCCAGGAGAAAGACTTTAAATGCCCTCCCACCAGACTGGGCCCCATCCGCCCACTCCTGCAGAGATATTTAAATGCCTTCACAAAACACCAACCTGGAGAATTTAATCACTGGACCCTGTGAAATCACAAAGAGGTCCCACACTAAGCCATCAGGAGGACTTCCTGAAGGAGGTGAATCTGGTGAAGTTTGAGCACAAAGGGGTGAGTTTGTGGTTCTCTCGGCCCTCCTCCCCCTCCCCCTTCCGTTTCTCATCAGGCATCTGAGAGATAAGCTGAAATTCCGGCTGTTTCCCGTCGACCCTTGGCAGCACTGAGGCATAAGGAAACTTTTACGCTTTTATTTGCAGTTGTCTCCTCATCCATTTCTGTTGTTAATTCAGATTTTCAAAATTGAGTTTGCTGAAGGTAAGGGCGCCGCCGGACACGGGGTGACAGTCCTTCAGCTCGGCATTGGCTGTTTGCTGTAGTCTGCATCTTAATGTGGCTGGCCCGGTTCCACGCTGCGCTGGCTTGCCTGCTGCACAAGTCTCACTAGGTCATAGAAAACTCTATAATATTCGCTGTGCAGAAATCGAAGGTTTCCCTTCAGGTAACACATCAAGATTTACAGCACCTTGGACGAAATTAGGCATTAGATTAGGAATTCAATGCATGACAATCTATCTTTCTCCCAGAGAGATAGTTGCACAAATCAGAAAATCACAGCCTCGCTGTATAATCAACAACATTTCATTCCAGAAAGCATATGACGGCGGCCACGATAAGACCCAGTGACGCTGTGGATGGCATTTCCGGAGGTTTTTTTCAAACAGCCGCAGCGTCGGGGAGCCTGGGGAGCTTTTCCAAACACATTGGAGGATTTTCAACTCAGCTCTGCTCCTGCTAACAGGAGTGGGAACAGCCAAGGGCAGGAGGTCGGGTTCACTTTTAGCAGCAGGCACGTCCCTTCACTTTCTTCAGCTGTGTTTGCCTTCTTCAAACACGCTTCAGTGAATCCCATGCACGGGAGCAAAGTATCTCTTACCCCCGCTAATTAGATTAATTCAGAAATCTCTGAATCCTTTTCCTGCTCCAGCCTGAGTTTTCAAATTCTTGAAACCCAGACTCGAGGCATTTACTGTATTTCCTTTTATCACATGCTCCCTATTTTTGGGAGGCAGGGTGAGGACCACATGTGGCGAGGCTCAGGGTTACTCCTTGCTCTGCACTCCAGGAATCACCCCTGGCAGTACTCAGGGGGCCATCTGGGATGCCGGGGGTCAAACCTGGGTGGCCGCATGCAAGGCAAACGCCCTCCCTGCTGTACTATCGCTCTGGCCCTGCATACCACCTATTGATCAAACACCATGTGATGGACCAAATTTGACCAAATCACAACAACCCCATCTGCTCAGAACAGATACGCCTATTCCCAGGTAGTAAAAGGGGGTTCCTAGAGACCAAGAAGGTGACGTACAGTGCTGCAGCTGGGAGGTGATGCAAGGGGAACAATCGTTCCACCTCTCACCCTGCGAAGGCTCTGCTCTCTCTACCCCAGGGCCCCAGGGAATGCTGCTGAATCCACCCGGGGCAGTTTCCTGGCCTTACCTTAACCAACCTTTCTGCTGCTTTTGCCAAGGCAGCGCTTCCCTCAGCCCACAGGGGGCGCTGCTGGGTTTTCCCCATCTCCCTGGGCGTGCCTGGCTGCTTCTCTCTGCTCCCCTTCCCCTTGGCTTTTCTGCAGATGGTGTGTGAGGTCCCCTTGTCCCCCTTCTCTGAAGCCGTGTCGAGTCCCACCCTTGAATGTTCACATGCATCCAGGATCGGACCACCGTCTCCTTCATGCAAAATTCTACTTCCCACAACGGGGAGAAAAGGCTGCAGAGTTTAAGAAGAGAACTCCCAGAATGACCACCAACTGGGAACTCTTTGGCACCATTGCAGCAACATGGGAAGATACCATCATTGATGACATCGATGAAGAATACAACCGACTGGTTCAGCACCTCCATGATTGTGCGAAGAATGCCGAGAGAGAGAAAGACACAAAAGAACGCCTGTCTTCAGAAACTCTCGAGCTCATTCGCCAACGTGGCAAGGCGCGAGCCTCAGGAGACCAAATGCTAACGTCGAAGCTTGCTAAACGGTGCAGAGAAGTGATAAAAGAAGACCTCAAAGACAGAAGAGCAGAAATACTGGAAGATGCAGCAGAAGCCGGGAAAAGCATTTGCACTGCCCGCCTGTCCTTCGCCAACTATAAGACCAAGATGACTGCCCTCTGACGCCCTGATGGATCTATCACATCTTCCAGAAAGGCAATGGAGAAGATTATCCAGGACTTCTACTCAAATCTCTTTGATAGCCACATCCACCTGCCCACATACCAAATTCCACAGGATGGATATGTCATTCCCAACGTTCTCCCTTCTGAAATCCGACATGCCATCTCGTCGGTAAAGAAGGGAACAGCACCAGGCCCAGACAAAGTCAGACCCGAACACCTGAAGAATCTGCCGTCGGTACTCATCAATACACTAGCTCGGCTCTTCACACGCTACCTGTCCGAATGCAAGGTGCCCTCCCAATGGAAAACCAGCAGGACAGTTCTACTGTTCAAGAAGGGAGACATTCACGACATCGGCAACTATCGCCCCATCTGCCTGTTGTCTGTCATCTACAAGCTGTTTACACGAGTCATCCTGAACAGGATTAGCAGAACACTAGATGAAGGACAACCATGCGAGCAAGCAGGCTTCCAGAAAGGATTCAGCACAATCGACCATATCCACACAGTAACCAAGTTCATTGAGGTTTGTAGGGAGTACAAGATGCTGCTCTGTCTCACATTCATTGATTTACAGAAAGCCTTTGATTCTGTGGAGATTGAAGCAGTCATCGAAGCCCTAGCCATACAGGGTGTTCAAACCCAATACATTAGGATCCTTCGTGAGCTGTATTACGGATTCACCACCAGGATCTCACCATTCTACAAAGAAGTGATCATTAATGTGAAAAGAGGGGTTCGACAGGGTGATACCATTTCACCAAAACTCTTCAGCGCCACCCTCGAGAACATCATGCAACAATTAGAATGGGAAGGAATGGGAGTGAAGATAGATGGTCGGCAACCACACCACCTCTGCTTCGCTGATGACATTGTTCTAATAACACCAAACATTAGCCAAGAGGCACAAATGCTGGCTGACTTTGACCGAGAATGTGGAAAGATAGGTCTACAGCTGAATCTAAAGAAAACTATGTTCATGAGGAATGAACTCGTTCCAGAGGCCCCATTCACTCTCAATGGAACAAACATCTCTGAATGCAGCAGTTATGTGTACCTAGGTCGAGAAATCAACATGATGACCGACCTAAAACCTGAGCTGCGCAGGAGGAAGAGAGCGGCATGGAATGCCTTCAAAGGCATCGAAGAAATAGCTAAAAGGACAAAAGAACCTCCGGCCGGGCACATCTCTTTGACTCCACCGTTCTCCCTGCATTAACATACACCTCAGAGACCTGGGCCCTACGAAAGCAGGATGAGAATGCTATTCGGGTCTCCCAGAGAGGCATCAAAAGAGCTATGCTTGGAATATCACGCCTCACTCAAGTGAGAGAAGGAATCGGAGCTCCGGCCTCCGTCGCTATTCCAGAATCAGGGACGCTGTCTCGTTTGCCACGGTATAGAAAATCAGATGGGCTGGACATGTAATGCGATTTGGAGATAACCGCTGGACTAGAGCCATTACCGACTGGATCCCACGGGATGTCAAAAGATCACGTGGCCGCCCACCTACAAGATGGTCAGACTTCCTTGTCAAGACCCTGAAGGAACGGTTTGAGGCTCTTCATATTCCTGAATCAACCAGATGCCATTGGGCTACATTGGCACGTGATAGGGTCCAATGGAAATGTTACTGGTGCCCGCTCGAGCAAATCGATGAATAACGGGATTCAAGTGATCAAGTGATCAACCAACCTTTCTGCAGCTTTTGCCAAGGCAGCGCTTCCCTCAGCCCACAGGGGGCGCTGCTGGGTTTTCCTCATCTCCCTGGGCATGCCTGGCTGCTTCTCTCTGCTCCCCTTCCCCTTGACTTTTCTGCGGATGGTGTGTGAGGTCCCCTTGCCCCCTTCTCTGAAGCCGTGTCGAGTCCCACCCTTGAATGTTCACATGCATCCTCGAGGCATCTGTGACCTCCACCTGCTGCACCCCCAGCTGTCTTGCCTTTTCTGTGGTCTCATACCTCCAGCTCCCTCTACCTGCTGACCCCGATGGCTTGGATGTCCTTAAGACACCTCCAATCCAGTGCACTCCAGAGAGAACGTGGTGATGAGACGCAGTGGCCCTGGAGGAGAATGAGACCCTCTCCTGGAGCTGCCGTCCTCCTGCATCCTGTGTCCTGTGCCCTGCTTGCTCTGAGCATCTCCCCGTCCCATTGGCTGTTCCCCTCGACACTTCTCTCATGCTTCTGAGAAGCGGGATTGTCGCCTTTGACCGGGGTTTAATTCCTGGCTTGGCATATGGTCCCTCAGCAATAATCAGGAGTAACAGCTGAGCACAGAGGTAGGAGTAAGCCCTGAGCACTGTAGGATGTGGCCCAAGGAAAAGAAAGCAAAAAAATTGTATAAGAACATGTAAGTAAGCTGAGCAACAGATGGAGCTCGTTTCCCCATCCAGCTGTGTAGAATTCTCTTTGCTCTTTGTGTTTTGTTTGTAATCCTCCCCCAGCACGCTCAGGACTTACTCCTGGCATTTTGGGGGCCAGAGGAGACAGCACAGTGGGTAAGGCCCTTAACTTGAATGCAACCAACCTGGGTTCACTCTTTTGTTTTGTTTTTCCCATAATGATTGCTACTCATGACGTAAGAGTCCTCTTTAAAGGACTTTCAGAACCTTCAGGAGACTTTCCCTGTGGCTGGGCTGGGAGTCGCTCCCTCCCGCTCCTAACCTCTGCACTGTGTTCTATCTATCGTGGCCTGTGCCCTTGTGGATTGTTGTCCCCAGCTCCAGAGCACTGGTCTTTAATCACGTGACTGTGAATCTGTGCCGGTCTACAGCCATAGGAAGGTGGAAAGTCGCTGGTGTGGCACCTGGGTTATAACTGCTGGTTTGTGGGCCAGGACGCAGAGGAGCAGCCGGTGCAAGGGTAAAAGGTCGAGGCGGGCAGGTGAGTCCTCACTGCCAGGGGCTGCATTTGCTCCTCTCTGAACCGAAGCTCTTCAGCATTGAGACCAGCAGGACTGAATGCTCAAGGCAGGCAGACAGACTCATTCCCCTGCAAATCCCTGGCGCTGTGTTCCCCGCACCCTGGTTGGTTCGTCTAGATGCCCAAACAACTGCTCCACTGCCAGCCCTGCTGCTGCTCCTGAGGAAAGCAACAGCCTGGGTTTCTGAGCAGCTGCTTCATTAACGCCGAGGTTGGAGGAAGGCTGCTCGCTAGAGGGTGGCAGTAATGCGGTTCTAAACTGGAGCAAGGGACCCTTTGGGGAGAGGCCCCATTTAATTGTTGTCTCGTACCATCTCTATTATTCTAACAATCTGGGGTGGAAATGGTACAAAACCATGAAGTCACTCCCTCCGACAGCCATGGAGAGGAAACTTACGGGCCATGCTTGGAACAATTCCACATGCGGCCAGATTGAAGTACAGGGATTACAGCATTTACCTTGGGTGCTGCCGCCCCAGGTGTTTGCTACCCAGACCTGCAAAGGGCTCCCTGTGCTGTAGTAGTGACTCCTGAGCACAGAGCAGGGTCAGAAGGAAGAAACTCATGTGAACATTACCTGTGTTGTTCCCTGGCATGCCCGCAGGGGATGAAAGAGATCTGGTGGGAGAGGAGAGCCCAGGGGCCACACCATAGAGTGAATTCGCAGAGCGCCTCTGATCCTGAGATTCTAGGACTCGAGTATTGGGCACTGCGGTCAGTGCAATGGGACTGGAGGAGACACTGAAGGACTCTGAGCGCACCTTGATCCCTTCAACACTCTCTGGGCCCCTGGCCATGCTGGCTTCTCTAGCTGCTTTTTCCTTTATTTGTTTGGTGTTTTGGATGTGGCGCCATACCTGGCAGTGCTCAGACCTTCCTCCTGGCTCTGAGCTCAGGATAACACCGCCTGGGCTTGAGGGGACCCTATAGGGTGCAGGTGAACTGTGCGCAAGTGCAAGCACCCTACCCACTGCTCCATCTCTCCAACCCTTCCCTCACCTCTTAGTCTGTCCTCCCGGGAGACTGCAGAGTCCCAGCAGAGGCCCAGAGCCTTGACATCCTGCAGCTCTTTCTGCCCCCCCCATGTCACTTGATCACTTGAATCCTGTTATTCATCGATTTGCTCGAGCGGGCACCAGTAACATTTCCATTGGACCCTATCACGTGCCAATGTAGCCCAATGGCATCTGGTTGATTCAGGAATATGAAGAACCTCAAACCGTTCCTTCAGGGTCTTGACAAGGAAGTCTGACCATCTTGTAGGTGGGCGGCCACGTGATCTTTTGACATCCCGTGGAATCCAGTCAGTAATGGCTCTAGTCCAGCGGTTGTCTCCAAATCGTATTAAGATGTCCAGCCCATCTGATTTTCGATGCCTTGGCAAATGAGACAGCGTCCCTGATTCTGGAATAGCGACGGAGGCCGGAGCTCCGGATTCCTTCTTTCACTTGAGTGAGGCGTGATATTCCAAGCATAGCTCTTTTGATGCCTCTCTGGGAGACCCAAATAGCATTCTCATCCTGCTTTCGTAGGGCCCAGGTCTCTGAGGCATATGTTAATGCAGGGAGAACGGTGGAGTCAAAAGATGTGCCCGGAGCCGGAGGTTCTTTGTCCTTTTAGCTATTTCTTCGATGCCTTTGACGGCATCCCCTGTATAAGGCATAAATCCCTGACCTGTGGGCTCCCTGGTCCAGGCCCCCTATTGGAGGGACAGTTTGGCTCTAATCCCTTCTTCCGGGTGAGGCTGATATGGCGGCTCCAGGGCAGAGTCTGAGCTAAACAAGGACAAGGTGTTCCTAATGCCAGTGACGGTGCCGCTGCAATGGCCACCATGGCCG